>JBBIGA010000132.1:14916245-14927624 GCA_037576975.1 Alestes dentex | reverse complement strand
TATATATACACACATATACACACACACTCTTCTGTATTTATATTTTTGTATTTGTATAGTGTACTTTTTATAATACTTAAGGGTTATCTTATATAAAATCAAAAACCTGGTTTTATGCAGAATTTGAATAGATCAAATTCAATCTGAAATGACACCCGAGTTTCTTTCCCTCTCTATTAGGACATAGTTAACAGGTCGTAGTTCATTTTACAAATATTATACAATCGCACCTGAATTTGATTCGCTGCCCAGGTGCTACAGGTCCAATCAGTGCTACAGTTATATCACTTCATGTTTAATGTGTTTTAGACACATTTTAAAAATTATGTTGTTACTGTGTATTTAACACTCTCATAATCCAGTTTGATCGATCTGTTAGAAACTGAACTGGATTCAAATTCCTCGGATCGGATCAGAACATCCCAAGTAAACTTTTGGCCCGTAAATACACCAAATATTAATACACACCTGGAGGGTTTAACAAACCTTAATCTTAAACTTAAGTGAATGCTCTGGAAAAGTTGATCATATGGAGTTATTTCACTAATATCAGAGATATTTAGGGCCCAAACCATTCCATGACGTACACAGTGAGTCCACCCATGTAAAAAGTCTTGGCATGATCATGGTTGGATACTGTAGTTTTAGTGATCACATTAAAGCTATAAGAAAGTCAGCATTTTTGCACCTTCCAAACTTTGCTAAAGTTAGAGACTCTGTGTGGAAACAAGGAGAAACATATCCACGTCTTCATTTCCTGCAGGTTGACACTCTCCACACTGGGATTCCCTAAAAGTCCATTAGGCAGCTCCAGCCAGAAGTCTGGCAGCAGCATTCAAAATGCTGCTGCCAGACTTCTAACTAGAACCAAGAAAAGTGATCACATCGCTCCAATTCTCAGGTCCTCTCACTGGCTCCCAGTTCAGTACAGAATTGATTTCAGGGTGTTACTCATTGTGTACAAGTCACTTAATGGTTTGGGCCCTAAATAAATCATTCTGCTTTATGAGGTACTGATTGGTGACCACCTGAATCAAATCTCATTTAATGAGACAAGTATAAAAACACTGCAATCAACACTCCTCTTGCAGTGTGACCAGTTGGATGGCAAAACACTACTAGAAGTGCGTAAAAGGTAATTACTGCCAGTTTGTTTAAGTGTGAACAAGAGATTTGTTTTCTTTCAACTATCCCAGTTCTGTAATCATTTCTCTTAGTCTGATGTTTTGTTAACTTCCTTTAAAACGGTGCTTTAAAGAACAATATTTTTATTTGGAAATTAGGAGAAATATTGTCAGCGGTTCTTAAAAACTACAGCAAAGCTGTTCAGTATAATACTTATAAAAGATAAAACCTGAGAAACTGAACATTTTTGCAGTGGCCTCAATTTTTTTTCTGGAGCTGTATGTAAATAAATAAATATAAATAAACTATTTTTTCATCTGTGTTAGAATGGTAGAATTCCGTCACTATGTTTGTGATGCAGTAGAATGGCCTACTGCCACATCAATGCCTCCAGATTTTCCTGTATTTAAAATAATATGAGAAAAACTTGCAATACTCATCACTTTTTGTTTAATGGGTAGTATATGCAGGGAAAACAAAAACAAGCAGTGAAAATGCACTGTATCTAACCCAAAACTATGTCTGAACACTGTGTGTGTGTGTGTGTGTGTGTGTGTGTGTGTATAGTCCATTGATTAAAGCACAGAGGGATAAAAAAAAAACAAAAAAACAAAAAACAAAACAAAAAAAAAAAGAAAGAAAGAAAAAAAGCAGGAAAACCGTACACAAAAGGGCTGCTAGAAAAACACCCAGAATAAATAATGGAAGGTAGAATATACTGCATAATTGCACAAATGTAAATCCGTCTGGATAATGGGGCATCTGGTTAAAAGAGAAATAAAAACACCACATATTTACAATATGTCAGTTATACATCTGGGGTGTTCTTGGAGAAATTAAAAAAAAAAAAAAAAACAGTTTGCTTTGGTAGGTTATCAAAGTGATGGCCTGGAATTAACCAGGAATATACTGAGCTGACATTCCCCCACATTTTTATATTATAATCATTTTATACAGTAAACGCCCTCTAGTTGAAAATGAGACTTTTTTTTGTATCAGAATTCTCAGACAAGCAGACTACACTGCTTGAGAATGAAAAAACAAGAGTTGAGCATTAACGATTAAAAGCAAGCAAATACACTGACGACTATCTTATTTACAATAACTCTGCACTAACTTGCTATAAGGGTTATTTACATAAGTAACAAACGTATGAAAACGGCTTTGAAATTTGAGATTAATAATAATAATAAAAAAAAAAAGAGGGCGTAAAATGCGCAGTATAATCCGTTTTTTTTTTTCCTCAAAGTGCAATTCTTTTTTTTGGTAGAGTAAAAAAATATATAGCATTATTTTTGTATACAAGTAGAAATGTTTTCATAAACATTTTTTTTTCCTCTTAAAGAAGCCCTAGAACCAGTGACTAAAATGGACATTTGAAAGAGAGGAGCATTTTCTAATGCTAAAAATAAGGTACCAAATAAACAGAGGTTTTGTTTGAACAGTCAAAATATTCATCGGTATCCACCACAGTGCTGTTCATTTCAACAGAACCGAGAGAAAAGTACAAAAAAAAAAAAAAACAAAACAAAAAAAAAACAAACAAAAAACAGTTGCTTAAAAAGATACTGAAATGAATGAAAAATGTTGGGTTTAAGTCTGCAATCATAACTGCCTTTACAATAGGGGGTAAATTAAGGGGTTATTTATCCTACATATTCAAAAATATTAAGAAAATATATATAAAAAAAAAATTAAAAAAAATCTAACTGGTATGCATATTTATATGAAACTCTTACCCAGAAAAGACATATAGCACTGCTGCTCATGCAAATTATATGGATACAACAAGAAAGAAAATAAGCATCATAAACATTATAGTATGTAGTGTCCTGCGTATGTTTTTTTTTTTGTGTGTGTATTCTTGTATTTTTTGGTTTACAGATCATGTGGCACTAGCAGGTCAACCATCTGCTACTGTCATTTTATTAACTAGAAAACACTTTTGTTTCCTTTATGCTTTCAAGTATCTTTGTTAAATAGCTTATAACAAAATATAATTCCTCGGATTAGCTCGAGAGGCTAACTGAAGATTTGTCGGTCCAACGCAGCGATGATTAACATCCAGAGTGTCTCGTCATTTCGGTGTTGGAAGTGTGACTTTAATGCTGATGTGGAGTGTTTCGTGGTTAAAGTCATGGATTTGCTTTGTTAAGTCTAAAACAGAACTTTTACGTTGGATACGTTCTCCCTAATCCCAGCCTGGTTCCAGTTCACGTGTTTGTAACCGTCCATAAACACAATACTAATACATGGATTCGTAGCATGTACTGATCTTCTCCCACATGTCTTTGCACTTACATCACGCTTGTTTTGTTCATTTTCGTTTGAGGTGCATCGGAAAGCTAAACGTCTTCTGAATGTTTTGTCTATGACGCGTCCACAGCCTCTCCGTTCTCTCGATCGTCCTCCCGGCTGATTGGCTGCCAGCTCTCGTGAATATGTGTATGCTGTATGTTGTGGCTGAGTTGTTGCTGTAGTTGCAGCACTGCCCTCTCAAGACTCTGTCTTGCCTCACGCTCCTTCAACAACTCCTCCCTCAGCTGCTCTCGATCCGCCTCGGCCTGCTGCAGCTTCACCTGCAAATCCTCGATCTAGAGAGAGAGAGAGAGAGAGAGAGAGAGAGACAGAGAGAAAGAGAGAGAGAGAGAAAGAGAGAGAGAGAGACAGAGAAAAGACAGAGAGAGAGAGAGAGAGACAGACAGAGACAGAGACAGAGAGAGCAAGAGAGACGGAGAGATAATTATTTCTCTCTTTATAACTATATAAGTTCCGTGATCTTTATAAACACAATATACACACTGTTGGTTCCCTTCTGCCCTTGAAATTCTTAGGTTTTTTTTTATTTTTTTTATTTACACTCATTAACATTTCAGGAATAGTCATTATGACTCCTCTGCAGGCAATGGCTTTAAAGAGTAACAACAATGAAAGTAATGGTTTTCTTTATGGAATAAAGGGATACTGAACATGAGATCATGTTCAAATGGCTTCTAAACTTCCCAACTGTACCAAATTTGTGTTTTGAATTTGATGAAAGTATGTCAGTGGTCTTATTTTAGTTTATGCCACATGTTTGCCCTGAAAAAAATGGAAATTGTTATTATACAATAAATTATGAAACTAATCTAACTCTATTTAAACATTTGTGCAATGTACATCAAATGAACAGCAAAAGAATGACAATAGTTCTGGATGTCTAAGGGATAACCATTAAAAACAGCTATGAATACAGTATCTGAGAGGGTGAAGAAGTAGCTGTATCTTGCCTGTGTGGAGTATTTTGCGCGCAGATGTCCGGCCTCACAGCCTTTATCGCACACTCGGAGCTGCCGCTCCTGTTCCACCTCGCGTCTCAGCCTTCCGCTCAACTCATTAGCATCCCGCACCTTCCTCTCACACTCCATCCTCAGCCGCTCAATCTCTTTCCGCAGGTTGCGCTTGGCCTCGATGGCCTCCCGCAATCTGCCCTTTTTCGTTGCCCTCACAAATTCCAACTCCTGGAATAGAATTATTGACCTGTGTAAGTTCACCTGGACAACTGAAATGTCTCCAGAAAATATGTGCAATTGTTCTGGTGTATTATTACTGTTTTTGTCAATCTCTGCTGCTACCGAACAACTGAGGATCCGTCACGCACACACGCACACGCACATTAATATCTTTATATATTAATATATTTTCCTAAGTATCTAAATGCCTGTAGTAAAATTTTGTTGTTGAATACTGGGTGCATCTCTTTGGATGCTATGGATTGTTAAAGATATCAACAAAAAACCTGATGAAAAACTTTAAATGCGATTTTCTTGGTTTTTCAGTTGGAAAATGGTGCTGCGATACCATACTTCAAACGATTGTAACTTGACAACTGTTTAAGGTATAGCTTTGCGCAATATATCATTTTAAAGCTTATTTTGTCATCTTTTCAATGATACCAAAACCTCAATTTTGAATTTTGGGTCACTGTGACTCATTTTGCCAGATCAGGTCACATATATATCCAATGTGTACATACACACATATATAGGTTCATATTATATACAGTACATATATATATATATATATATATATATTAATGCTGGGCAACGATTACATTTTTTTAAAATAATTGTCGGCATTAAGTAAATAATGCATTAATTGGCCAGCCCTTATATATATTTGCATACACACAAAAGTCTATACTTGTATTTTTGTTTTTGTATAGCTTTGTATAATTTTTATATTTGACTGTTGTGTTGTACTGTTGGTTATACTGCTCTTACTTTTGTACTGCCCACTTGCTGCCATAACAATGCAAATTTCCCCACTTCTGGGACTTCTTTTATCTTATAAAACACTGTAAGTGGACATTTTTAGTACATGGGCCCTTTTAGTGCCAACTCTGCTGACTTTACCTGCTGAAGGCTGCGCTTGGCCTGCAGAGCAGCAGTGAGTTTTTCCTCCTGTTTGGCTCTCATACGGACAATCTCCTGTAGGAACCTCTCTCTGGCCTCTCTGGAGCTCAAGTCACTGTACAGCGTCTGCCGCAGTGTCTCCAGTTCTGACGTCCCAGACGCTTTCAGCCGCACATCACACATTTCTGCTGGGTTGGTGCCCTGTACAATTCCATTTCTTCCTGAATGTGAACGAGGAGCTGCAATGAGAAAATACATGATTCACAGGCTGGTAACAAAAATACAAAACTATATAAAGAAGGCATGATCATAATATACTGCTTTGGTTACATTTTAGCGATACACTTTACGCTATCAACATACCTTGGAGCCATTGTGTGTATTACATCAACATGTATTTTGTACACAGTGCTTTTGTACAGTCCTTATGTTTAAGCCTTTCCTTCATTTAATCAAGAAAAATGTCGGCAATCAAATGATGAAAAATAGTACTTTACAATGTTGTACTTTTTAATATGCCTGTGTATGTAATGCTGTTTCTACTGACCTCTTCTGGCCAATCACGACACTGCCAAATTGGAATTAGTGATGAATATTATGAATATTTTTCGAGACCATTAACTAACTGGTAAAATTACTGATTACTCATGAAATCGGTCTCATAGACTGACAGCCGATTAGCTGTTTGTTGTGGCAAGAAACTATAATCTTTAAATATCCAAATGGTTTCTTTGCAGTGTGAAAACTTATTTCACACTGGTTGTCTCTAAAATCATTTCTTGTTTGTGTGCCACCGCTACGGTCAACATTACACTACGTGTTTTGTTACCAAAGCATATTTCCATAAAGTGTTTGAATGGGAAACACTGCATTAAAAGTTAAAGAATAATCTGTTTTGAATAGTGTGAATGTCTTAATTTACTAAAACACACAAAGAACGATACTAATTGGTTAAGATGCACACAGCTCACAGTTATTTAGCGATTTAGTGTTTTCACAACGCTCACCTTCATCACAGTTGTCCACTTCAATCTCAGCATCTGAGTCGGAGACGTTTTTGGCTGGTTGATGGAGCCGTGCTGTAGGCGTGGTCTGGATCTCTCCTGACGGACAGTTTTTGGCAGACCTGGAGATGAGGGCCAGTGGGGCTGTGGGCTGACAGTCTGAGGTCTGCAGCGCCTCATCCTTCCTCAGGCCAGTCGAGGCCACAGTCACACCAGGGTCTGGGTCTTTAGGAACCAATCTAAAATGTCCCAGAGCCAAAAATCAAACAATCTGTACAGGCAGCATGTGACTACAAACACACCCATGATCACAGGAATAAATCCTCAAGTTAGACAACCATTGTTATCTCAACATAAAAGGAAATCTCAATTAATGTTCACATATTTATAGTAAAAAAAAAAAAAAACCCACACTGGTCATTATTGTTCAATGTGAAAATAACTACAAAACTGCCAAACGTCCAGTGTCAGTACCAAAAGAAGTTCAGGATTATAAATCAGAGTCAGAAAACTTTACTGATCCCAGAGTACATTGCTTATGTTATGTGCAGACACACACTGCAAACATTGCTGGATGCCGTGAGAGTGATGCTGAAGTGGGAGGAGACGCTGGGAGAAGGCCTCTGTGCCTCATTGGCTGCCCCCCTGTCACCTGGCCTGAGCGCTTCCTTCTTCTCGTTCAGGAGGGCTTTGATCATTGGCTTGTTGTAGGAGAAGCGGGGTTTGGATTTCACTAGCACAGTGTTATCAATACAGAGGTTAATATACTCTGTGATCAAGTCTGTGAGGTTATCAATATCCTCTCCATGTGGCTCACACAGAGCCTTCTTGTCTGTAGTCTTCAGACAGTCCTGCAGAGCTGCACTGGCCTCCTTTGACCACTTCCTCACTGTCCTGACAGTGGCTGGCTGCCTCTTCACCAGTGGTAGGTAGGTGAGAAGAAGGTGTACCAAGCTGTGGTCAGATCTGCGCAGAGGTACAGTGACTGTGCTTCTGTAAGTCTCTTTGACATTAGCATATAGCAAGTCGAGTGTCTTGTTTTCTCTAGTGGGGTAGTCAACTGTGAAGTGTGAACTGTGAAGGTGCAGAGAGTCCTGCTCAGAGAGACATGATTGAAGTCCCCAGAGATGAGGATGAAAGAGTCTGGCCGCCTTGTCTGGAGTCTCATGGTTGCGGAGTGGATAACATCACACGCTGTCGTCACGTGTGGCATGTAAACAACAAAGGCGATCATGTGTTAGAACTCTTGGCATTTAGTACGGACGTAGCCCCGCTGCTAACAGTTCAATGTCCAGGTTGCAGACATATTCCTTAATCACGATGCCATGTGGCACCACAGGTTGTTAACAAAAAGAGCGAGTACACCCCCCTTACGCTTTCCACTGTGCCGAGTTCTGTCCTCCTGAACACACGAAAAGCCAACAACATCCATGGCAGAGTCAGGAATCTGCACATGCAGCCATGTTTCTGTAAAGCACGTCAAACTGCACTCACAAAATTCTCTGTTGTGTCTGACTCGCACTGTAAGCTCGTCCATCACAGTGTCCAGTGAAGTGATCTCACGTTGCCCAAAATGACGGAGGGAAGATATGGTTTGTATCGCCTCCTCCACAGCTCTTTTCCCTCACCTTTTGCCCTTCCGCAGCATCCCCTTTACGTCCCTCCCCTCCGTCTCTCCAAGCGAATGTCCGAGATGACCACGCTATGCTTCATAGAGTCCTGCCTTAGCGAGATCAGCTGGTTGTGGGTGTAAACAAAGAGGCAGTCGCTACCGCTAGCTGTGTGTGCAATAAACAATAGGAACGCAGAAATAACTCTCTCAACCCGCAACGAGACACAGAGCAGTCATAACACGCTTGCAGCAGGTTCGCATCTGTGCACTACCTTGTGGGAGCAAGACCATGACAAAACCACAACTTAAGGATAAGGCATAAGCCCCCAGCACCTCAGAGGCAAAAAATAAAAAAGCTGAAAATGCAATATATGGGATAGAGGATATTTATATCGAAGACACAGTCAGGAGAATAAATGTATGTTATTTATGTGAAATGACTGGTTGGGAGTGCAGAAGCATACCGTTCATGTTTGTGGCCGGCCGACGCTCTCTCGGAGGATGGAACTCTGGGACTCCATGGTCGGAACGCTGATGGTCGCTGCTTAAACTGGAACTGCTTCAAATCCTAAACAAAGAGTCAAGCAAATGAAATAGAATTCATAAATTCCATTAACCTTGGTCATTATAACAGAAAAGCAAGATGGAAAATCATCATTCTGACTGGAGCAGCTTGTATGACATTTAAAAAAGTCAACTACAGTACACTAAAGTTGTTTTTCCACTGCATGGTACCAGCTCGACTCAGCACAGCAACCTGGTACCTCGTTTGTTTTCCACTGCGGTTACTAGCCCCTCGCTGTAGCCGGTAATGCTGCAATAAACTGTCATGACGCCATCTTGAACGCAACACCATAGTTATAGAGAATACTGAAGGATATTCTGAGCTGTATGATGACTCTTTCAGACCAATCAGTAGTCTGCAGCGCTTTCCTACTCAGATTGCTTGTAATCATAATGAAGTAGGTACCAAAAAGAGTATTAGGTATGAGGTACTACATGCAGTAATAAGCATTTTTATTATTTATATCATTTCTCATTTTAGTTACAAAATATCAAAGTGTGTTACACAGGGAGATAAGAAAACATTTCTTAGATAAAACATAATTAAAGTAACATAACAGCACAATTAGATACATTATTTAAAATGATTATGGGCAGTAAAATGGCCACACGTTTGGGAGACACATCTTATGTTAAAAAAAGTATTTAGATTAATAAATAGCGCATTATGAGATTCATATTGATCCTAGCCTGATTTTTCTAAAGTGATTAAGCTGGAAGCGCACTGAGAAAGTGGCAGTTCTCACAGTGATGTAGTTTCAGTATTACCAACCTTGTTTGTGGATGCGGTCAGATACTGCAGCCAGTCGTTTTGCTTTTCTTTGTCCTCAGACGGGGAACGTGAACGCTCGCGTTTAGCTTTCTTGGAAATGGGGCTGTATGTCTATAAGAGAAAACAAAACAAAAAAAATGTTATTAAGTATTTACATTTTAACTCATACAAATGTAAATTCATACAATACACAGTGTGCTGTAGTTATGAGACTGGTTTGGTGTGACACACACAAGCACACACACATGCATGCACCCACACACAGAGCCTTTAGAACCTGCTACAAACATTTGAAATGGAGTACACGCTGCTATCATCTGTAGGGAAAAAGGAAAAGAAGGAGGAACAAACAGTACAGGTATCCGTTCATTGAGAAAAGATATCCGTCTGAATACTGAAAGAAAAGAGACCGACAGTGAGCAATCTGGCTGCCCTCAGGTGAGTGCTTGCCAGTGCAGGATGTGTTTACTTACTGCATTTTTAAAAACCTGCCCAGACCTGCTCAGTTCTCTGACTTGCAATCAGGAATTTAAACTACAGTGCCGGTGTTAGCCTAGGCTAGTTCAGCAATGACTTTCACTAGAAAGAAAGCATGTTTATTTTGAAAATTTCAGAAACATCTATCTTGCAGAGTATGAAAGCGGTGTGGAATAAGATAGGAATAAATAAGCCAGAGTATAAGCTGCAGTTCTGATGTATAGCCACCAGAAGGTGGTGTTGGTAACGTTTTTATGGTGTGATTGAAAGGCCGGCGCTGTGCACACTTTCTGCCTCTTTCCCTCCATCTCACTCATGCGCTTGTTCCTTCTTTCTTGCTTTTTTCTCGTTTCTTTCCTGTCTCATCTTACAGCTCAACACACACCATACTGTAGTGTGGAATGGTGGTACCAATACATGTTGAAGAACTCTTCAACTTCAGAGAGAAACCTCTCACAAACTCAGAGCTCTGTTGTATTTATAATTAAACCTTCTATCCAATTATCTCCCCAGTTTACTTGTGTTCACCCACTGGCCAGGTACCTCAGTCATATGATGCAACCAACCTGGGAGGGCGAACTTTGTTAAAGCAGCTGTAAGACACAAGATGACTAGTACTGTGCTATGTGATGGGTAAGAAAAAGACAACCCTCACACTGTGGATTCGAACTGGCAATCTTCTGATTCAGTGCTTTCTGCTGCACCACTACAGGGACGTAATTTGCTGGCTCTTACCAAACCATTTATGATTAAGGACGGCTGAACACACAGCTGCATTCAGTCACAAATGTCTTTAGTGTGATTGTGTAAATTTTTGTTGTCGAGTTGGCTCTGTAATTTATGAGGATTAAAATGTATGTCAGAGAAAGAGTCTGGGAAGTCATAATTTACTACATAATTAAGCAGTTTTACGTCACAGATCATGAAGCCCAGATCTATTGGAAAAAGCCACAAATGGATCAACAAGCCACCTGTCACAAGACAATCTACACTAATGTAAAAGCTGATTTTTCAAGTTTGGCTTAAAATATAAAAGACAGTGAGGTTTTCAGCTCCAATGGTATTTGTGGCAGTCCCAAATAACTTCTAGATGTGACAAAACTATATTAGTAGTACACAGAAAATTTTGGTTACAAAGAAGTGAAAACTCTAATGCTAACAGTACCTATCAGGATATTTTAAAAAGACCCATTAGTGTTGTTTAAATGAACATCACTCTTCTATGCCTGACAGTAAAACGTGTTTGACCTTCGGTAACATATCACTCCAAATCTTTCCTGAGTTTTTTCACCCGTCTGCAAGGAAAGAGGTCAACCGTTATTTTTCTGTCTTTCAACAACCTGCGAATGGGCAAAATCAAAACACACACACACACACACACACACACACACACACACACACACACACACACACACACACACACACACACAC
>JBBIGA010000132.1:14894091-14907037 GCA_037576975.1 Alestes dentex | reverse complement strand
CACACACACACACACACACACACACACACACACACACACACACACACACACACACACACACACACACACACAGTCTGCTGCTATTCCTTCTCTGAGGTTTGCAGTTCCAGGAAGAGAACAGAGCCCAGACAAAACATATTACATCCACTCTAGACACCACCCAGAGCTCACTGTGCGTGTGTGCGCGTCTGAATGAGATGGCTGTGACGTGGCCTTTGCTCAATGGAAGATCAAACAATGAGACACATGACACACTAATAAAATAGGTAGTATCAAGCCACAGACACACACACACACACACACACACTTGCACAGTATGTGATGTAAACTCAATAAATCTTCGATCACAGTGTTTCCCTATGAAGAGCAAATTTTCCTAAATAAACACATACTGAAACTCTTTCAGTTGCAAAGTTGCTTTAAAAGCCTGAAAGAAGTGGATAAACATATTCCCAATGTAAGGCTTTGTCAACTGTTCATTTCGTTTTATAGATTTTTACAAAGACGAATGTCAAAATCTAAACAACTTTCTCTGGAAATGTGTTACTTTGTTAAGTTGTAAATTCACTTATCAGAAACATTATGGGAACCTATTTATCCTCAAATATCAGGAGGTTTGCTTCATTCAGCATCTGGAAAGTTTTGATTCCTGCAGGTCATAAGTTCTGTTGAATGTCACAAGCTTTAACGTTTCATGATACAAATAAGGAAGAAAAGTAGCTCATTAGTCTTGTCTCAGAAGCACATGAGTGAATGAGAGAGTAAATGAATGAATGGAGTATATAAGCAAGCCAGCGAATGAGGGAGTGAATGAATGAGTCAATGAGCAAATGAATGAATAAACAAGTCAGTAAATGATAGAGAAAGTGAATTAATTACGGAAGGGATGTTTCTGTTGTGTAGTTTGCTTTGACTGGCTACGCAGTGGGAATGTGTGTAGTCCATAAATACGTGTGTGTGTGTGAATTTTATTTGAAGGCCAAGTATAGCCTCCTAAGGTGGCCATTAAATCCTATAGCCTTACAGCGGTCCATTGTGCTACACTGCTTTGAAGATGCACTTGTGCGTGCACAGGCACACACATATACACACACCCTGAAGCTAAGGGATAAGACAGATAGGACACATGCACTGAAATGATACGCTGTTATATTTTACAGAAACTACAGTGGGTGGTAATCTTTGATTTACATCAATCAGCCATAACACTGCCTAATACTGGGTTGGCCCCCCAAGGCCCCAAAACAGCTGTGACCTGATAAGGCATGGACTCCACACGACCTCTGAAGATGTGCTGTGGTATCTGGCACAAAGACGTCTTTTAAGTTTATCCCACAAATGCCTGATCGGACTGAGATCTGGACAGGGGTCGGCTTGGGCAGTCTGACCGGTCTGCAGCTACGCAACCCCATTTCCAGAAAGCTGTGTGTTCTGACGCTTTTCTATCATAGCCAGCATGAACTTTTCTTTAGCAATTTGTGCTACAGCAGCTCTTCTGTGGAATCGGAAAAGACAGGTAAGCTTTCACTCCCCTAGCGCATCAGAGAGTCCTGGACCCCCAAGACCCTGTCACTGGTTCTCCTTCCTTATATCACTTTTGGTTGGTATTAAATCCCTTCATATAAGGGAACACCGCACAAGGCCAGCCATTTTGGACTCAATTACAACTGCACCAGGCTCTGGATAAATGAATACTATTACATGCTGTTCTTTCAGTTACACAGATCTCTAACCCAACACCACCAATAGGTGCTAACAAGATCCATCTGAATCAAGGTGTCATGATCTAAAATGTGAAATGTATGGATGCATGTTACTGTAATGGACCAGTACAAAATAAATCAACTAGTTATGCACCAACAGGAGAATCATGGGAGAATGCAGATACCCGACACCAATGTATAAACGTTCATAAAAGGAAGAAATTAGGACTACGTGGACTATAAAATGCAGATATCAGAGCTTGGACACTTAAAACATCAAATTTAAGGACCTTCCAAGCCCAATTTCCTCACATTCAAGGACCAATGCAGCATAGTTTCAGAGATGGATCAAGGTACTTTACTGTCACAATACTGTTTGCTTAATGTTAGCTTTTTTGCTTGCCTGCCGCTGTTTATCGTTCGACTTCAAACCCTCATGCATGCAGATGACTGTCGCACATCTCAAAGCATGTGGCACATGAAGCACGGATGCAAAGACAGCAGGAGAACACACGAGTAGACTGCATAACCTATTATCAAGTTAAAAAAAAAAAAAAAACTCGAGACAACTCTATTATTGCATAGTATACATAAACACAGGCACTTTCAATGACCAAATGTCTTTTTATGTCTAAACATTCTAACCATTCTGCACTTCCAAACATACATTGTCAAATGAGTTGGAAATATTGACCAAATATGTGTAAAAAAAAAAAAAAAAAGTCTGAGTGCTTCTTCCTCTATTACCTCACAACTTTCAGGTAGCAGACAATCTGGCCTGCTAAATGGAAACCCAACCACCCTTATTTCCCCCCTAGCTGATTTTAAACTTGTGTGAGATCCTTATGACCAATATACATACAGAAATATTCCAGGATTCCTATTCTTAATTTTTTTTATATAACCATTTCAGAGATATCTGAGGTTTCCTCAGAGAGTAGAATCAACACGATGTGCTTCAAAGTGATTCAAATTCTAGAAGATGGCGCTACATACATAAGGTATTATTTTTATTATAATCAGTCTGACCTACCTCAGGCAGCCAGCTGCCACACAATAGTATGCCCCAGTTCACAATGCCACTGTATATTGTCATTGGTGCACAGCAACCAGCATAACAAGTTTAGTGTTACAGCCTCCCTCCCTTGACTAAACTCGGCTCTGTAATCCTCAGATCTGTGCAGGTTTAGGCAAACTTCACCAGGCTCAACAGCAACAGCCTGGCAGTGCCGGCCAGGGACCAAGGTGTTACTGTGAAGTGTAAGACGGATAAGAGGATACAGAGCATATGTGTTTGTGCTGGAGCTGTGTGCACTGTAGAGCTGCAGAGTTGCACAACAGATCAGTTGTGAGTTGGTATTTGCAATACTTGTCAAGATTCACAAACCAGGGTCTGTGAGCAGCCTGACACCACAGGGGGTGTCTCGATAGTTTTTATGATTGGGATGAAAGACCTTTGAACTGTAATCTGATTTCTAACTTTTAATGATTCATGGGTGTTTATATTGCAACACTGTGGTCTTGTTCATTTTGTGAAGCCCCAGGTAACTGGACAACAACATGTCTATATATGAGAGTACTTTTGTTTCAAATAGGAATAAACAGGTGTGCATCAGTTATGAAGACAACAATTAAGCTGCATAGGCTGTGGAATGTTAAAGGTCCCATGACATGAAAATTTCACTTTGTGAGATTTTTTAACATTAATACGAGTTCCCCTAGCCTGCCTATGGTCCTGCAGTGGCTAGAAATTGCGATAGGTGTAAAGAGTGCTTTGGTCATCCTGCTCCGCCGTTCAGAGAGCAACAGCTCGACCTGGAATTTGGCCCCATATGACGTCATGAGGGAAGGTTTCCTCCCCTTTCTCTTTCTTTGCCCACCCAGAGAATTTCGCACCCCTCCCCTGAAAACTGCCGACTGTCATGGCTTGCAAACGAGCGAAACATGACAGTTGCTGGGTGCTTAGATGTAAAAATGAGCACAAATGTATTTTTTGAGTTCCTTCACGCAAGCCTCTGAAGAACCAGTGGGTTCATTTTTCTGGAAGTGCGCTGACACGACTTCCTAAAAATTTGTATGTCTGCGCCAAACATTTCGCCAAAGACTGTTTCCTCAACTTGGGGCAATACAGAGCTGGTTTTGCTGAACGGCTGAAAATGAAGTCTGGATCAGTCCCAACTCTCCCTGGACAAGTAAGTCAAATTAACACTATATAATTTTGTTGCTTTGCTGTACATGGTTGCCTGGCTTTTTACTCTTAGAATGTGGCCGTAACATCCCAGTTAGCAGGCTACTGTCGCAGATGTAAAGGTAGATAGCATCAGGTATGTGTGTCAATGGTTTGTGAATACACACATTAGCTCGAGTATTGTACTTCTTTGTTATTTGGACAACCGTGCTGCTGTTAGTTTACGAGCCATTGCTATTCACTGTAAACATTAGCGCATGGTACCAAAAGCCGGCCCCTCCCCCACCCTCCACCTTGTCCCACCTCTCTCCTCCTCGCCCAGCCTCTCTCCTCCTACTTATCATTTAAAGCTACAGACGCAGAAATTACAGATCTCTTACAGTGTTAAAAAGATTCCTAAACTATTACAATCAAATTGTGAGTTCAGACATTTATAATCCTATGTGATTTCTGCTTTTATGCTGCAATGAAAATAAAAGCCAAACGGGCATTGTGAATGCATCAAAACAAAAGATACATTTTAGGAACATCCACATTAACACTAATATCTTTAATGTTAGAGTTCATGATTTGTTTGATACTTTTAAGACGTAGCGTCTGCTCTTTGAAAAGGTTAACACCTTTATCACCATGTTCTGTATCCATTTTTCTTTGCTACCTTCTTGTGATTGTTTAATAATTCTGGAGGGCTTCATACTGATCTAGCCAACACTTGTCATTGGGCATGGTGACTATGGGCTCATGTGTGGGTGCAAAGGAGAGTCTATTGGTATTGCTTTCCTATCTAGACTATATAAACTGTGTGTGCACAATACATCCGAATTATGAACTAAACAGAGGTCTATGCCATCACGTAAGCACAGGCAATTTCCTCTGGCAAGTGCCTTCTGATAATTATTACCATTTAAAGTGCAACAGAAGAATAGAATCCAAACTTCCCCTGAGCTTCCTGCAGTGTGTTTCAATCTGTCTGAATGACCACATGGATTATAATCACCATTGTTTAAGTAAATTCTCTGTCAATTATTACAATCCATGTTTGCATTTTTAATACTCTATGCCTGTGGATCATTCTAGACATCTATGGTATAAAGTATTACAGAGTATAATATTTATAGAGTACTACAATAATATGTTTTATATAGAATAGTACAAAAAAAATAAATAAATCAGGGTCCTCCACATCAATGATTTTTTTTTATTACTGAACACTGTCAATTAAATAACTGTCAAATAATTTGTTATTATTCTGGGGCATGGTGGCTACGTCAGGACGGCCTGAAGGTAAATCGGACCTGATTGGATTGCGATAATAGTCTTTGGGTTGGTCTCTCTGAGCTAGGCAGTGGATAGACATTCAGGAGCTGTTTATGCAGATGGGTTTCAAACCAGGTTCACAAACATAATCCGCACAGAACACACTCCATCTGGCTAGGACAAACAACAAACACACACAGACACAGGCTTGGGCAAGACTCAAACTGAAATCTGCTCCAGTAACTTGGTGTCCATTCTAAGCCCTCAGGGGGTGAGGGGGAATTTTTAGTCATTTCTGCAGCTGATTCAGGTCAAAGCTAAAAGTTAACAACTAGCATCACCTTGAACCTTGTTTCATTTCCTTACCTTTTGCTCTATGTTTTATTTAAATCATAGAGCTCTTCCTTTACTGCTACTGTCTTTTAGCATCAGTGCAACTGTTTTATTATATCCAAGCCCGCACACAGTGTAGCATGTCTGCCAAGTAACCTTTGAACATGTTAATTACAACACTCCTTTTCTTAAAAGGATGTAACTTGGAAAACAAATCCATATTTTTTCATATTTATATATGAAATTTTATTTGAATTTTTATTAGGCATTCCAGAAAACAAATCAGACTGCACTTGTTTTTATTAATAAAAAATAAATATAACATACATCACCTCTCATGTCACGCCAGATCTGTCTAAAATTGCTAAAATTGCTGAAATTTTTGCACAGCATTAGTTTTCATTTAGGTTTCCTTAGTTAAAGAATAAAAAAATCTGGTAATCTTCTGAGGATGGGCTAAAATGTAGACTGCATAACAGACGGCCTCATTTGTACCACTGTATTTATTTATTTTTTCTAGATAGAATTTCTGTGTTATTAGTGTCGAACGCAACTTAACTGAACAATTTCAATTAAGTTATGTTCACATGTTGGAATACTAGTATCTGGCTATGGTTTGGGTGAAATAAGTAAACAAAGTGTTTTCAAACCAGCTCTTTTTTTTTTTTTTTACCATCACTGCTGCTGTTGAGGGTCACAGGGCACAAGTGTTTTTGTTTCTGTGCCTTTAAGACTGATGTATGTAAATGTACTGCATCTCATTCAAAAAGCATTCCAGGCTATAATGCTCCTCATAACCTAAAACATGAATAAGCAATGCAGAATGCTGCAGATGTACATATGTCAGTACACTGATTTTTCAAGATATCACAAAGACAATATAATAAACAAAAGGTTGTCTTCGTAGCTTAGTTTCCATATAGAACTGTATGGACCGTGCGGCCCGGGAAGCAAATGGTACATTTTGAATCATGTTCTCATGCTACATCAAAACCTTTCAAAAAAGTGAAAAGGTTTTTCACATGGGCCCATCACACTCGTGTTCAGAGACTGCTGGTAACCAGAACACAACATGTCTATTCACAAGGACTAAATGCAGCTAGCATGTAAGTTTTCTTTGGCAATGGTTGACTGGTATCTTTGGCCACTATAGCCTCTCTAGATGGGCAGCAAATTAGGGTGTATTTTTATCCACTGATGCAAAGGAATCTCTTCATCAAGTATATATTGTACTCCTGGTCCTAAATGGAATCAATTTGTGCATGGTGAAGTCCATTAGCTGTGGGGTATGTGGAGCATGTTTAAGAATACAGAGCCTTTACAGAGCCCATAACCACAGGATAAGTTACTCCACAGAGACGCACGCGCACACTCAGTCCACTAACACAATGTCTTTCTGCTTCTCTTCACATTTGGAGCACTAATAATGAAGGATCAGCTGCAATGCTAACCAGGAAGCCACAGGGCATTTTAGCCCTCTTTACTTTAAAATCATGCATAAAATACATAGCATCTATAGGCCAGCTGTTGCATTTTCTGGCTGGACTATTATAAAACTGTCACAATATTGTATTCTACGGCATGCTTTGTCATTTCTGCTGATGGGTTCATTGTAAAACATTATGAATCAATTTTTGAAGTTTTATCATTTGAAAAGGCCCAGCATTATTCTGACCAAGATTCCATCATACATGCAAGCGTACTTTCCCAATAAGCAATTCTGAAATACTGTGACAATGATTAGTAAGTGCTGCAAGTCTTAGAGGTTACCATTTTAGAATAAGTTTTGTTCAATGAATTTGTTCGGAAAATTACTTGGTGGGAAAAATCCAGAACCGCAATGAAGACGTGAGCAGAGTTTAAGTTCTGGCTGCTTTAAGTTTTTAATCTGGGAGATTAAGCACAAAAGCACAAACACGGAACGCAAAGACATGATCAGAGTCTCATGGGATCACCTCAGCCCAACCCAAACACACCGGGCTCTAAATAAACAGTGGCATGATATCGGGGAACAGGTAGAATAGGATTCAAACAGTGGACCAACAAGCGCCAAAAGAGACAGCTGCACTAACCCTAAACCTTACCTTATTACTAGTCAGAACTGGAATCACGCAAAATTGATTCAATGTGCAATCAGCTTCAAAAAAAATATTTTAATCTTGAAATTTTATAACAAATAATTAATTGACGCATGCTGAACGTTGACTGGCTACAGAATAACACAGAACAAAATAGTTATAAAAATCTGTGGTCGTGTGTGAATAAGCTTCGAATGTCATTAGTGCTGAAGTTCAAAGTAGAGCGCAAAAGCAGTGTCTGAACATAGAGCTCCGTCTGGAATGTAGGGTGTGATCAGGTCAGGGGTTTTTCTCAGATATCTCGGCCCAGCCACCCATCAATCAGCTCCGACAGTTAAACAGAGCAGGACACACAGGATATGCGCTTTGTCAGGCCGTTGCCGTGCTCTGTCTGAAACTGAATACACAAACACTCCCACATTCACAAACCTACCTCACACACTCCATCATTGCAGCATGGTGCAGCAGGAAGTATGAAAAAACTAGGGGAGCATGGGGTGGACCATTTGGCATGCTCAATACTGCAATAAATTAATCCTTTCTTAGTGGCCAGAACACTCAAGAACATGCGTGATACGTAACAATTGGCTTCTTTGACTACTTCCCTTCTTCTGTGTTTTCTCTAAAATTCTCTATCATCTAAAGAGGGTCTGTTAAGTAGGAACTTGGGTGAGTAAAAATAGTGCAATAGCAAAGTGTTTTTGAAAATACTTGCAGTGCAGCACTTCTTACCCATAATCTTTTGCACTCTCTTGTTCTTGTTCCCTCGCGTTCCAATCAGTTTTGGAGTAGCTTCTTTAGTCAATGAGCTCCTTTTGCCCATGTAATATGGGCCTCACTGTAGCGGGGGTGGGGTGGGGGAGCATTTGGAGAATAAAAAGGGAGCTGAATGCCAAGGGGAGGTTAAGAGGTAGAAGGGTACGAAGAGGCTTCGGGGCTCGTAAAAGGCCCCTGAGAGAGGGTGGGGTGAAGTTAGGGTCAGTGTTTAGGGTCCTGGGTGATTTTAAGTCTGCTCCGGGAGTTTGGAGCGTGAGGTAATTGGCCAAAGCTGGGTGATAAATCCGTCTGTAATTTACAGCCTCTATTGGGCTCCCCTCACGAAAACACTCCCTCCCCCATTCACTGGCTACAACGTAACGTCTGAACATGGTGGGAGAGGAGCACAGAGGTGCAGTAAAAGCAATGTGGCACGTCCTCAGACAAGTTAGCGACTAGGTAATGATACAATAGCCTCCATCTATCCAAAAGTGAGGTCATCGTTTGATCTCCAGCAGTCCATACACACTGAGTCCACTAGTCATCACCACAACAGGTCCTAATGGAAAACAGGGCGGATGCCGCGAAACGCTCTCAAGACCCCGCGTGCTTGTAGAGTGGAGCCGAAAGTGGTGGTGGTGGGGTGATAAAGAGGTCTCTAATTAAGGTCTGATCCAGCTAAAGCTGGGAATGTATTTATTTTACTTTGCTCTGCTTTTACACACAATCACTCCGAGAGGCTGATGTTCCCTAAGCATTCGTCAAAACAAATAGAAGTGCAGCTGGAGTGCTAAAAGGGGGGAGGGCAGAATGACAGGAAGCATTAGAAATAACAGCAGAGGAAGAAAAGGAGGATAGTGTTGTCGTATTTGGGGGGTGGGGGGGGATGCAAACTTGCTACCAAACCACTGTGTTGCAGAGCACAAGCCCATGACCGACTGTTTTTCCCAAAATACTTACTGGGATACAAAGTTTGATTTGGCTGTTATTAATGCAACATGAGAGACGGCATAGCACAGCTCAAAATGAAAGTGAACATTTTAGAAAATCTGTTTTATTTGCATTTTGCTTGTTTCCTTTCTCTGTCATACTTTCATGTCTGTGAAAAGAGGTCGAGAGTTTTTCTACAAGCCTTGTGATTATGTAAAATGATTAATAGGATAATGAGATGATGAGATTCTTCCACAGCGCAGTTAGGAGGGACACACCTTTTACAATAGGAAATAAAGGGAATGAAGATGTGGAAACTGCTCCATGCATCTTTCCTAATGATAAACTAACCGTTATTGATGTTTCACTGTCGTTTTGTTAATAGTATCTCAAAGTTGCATGATGAAGACTCTTTCGTTAGATCCAGGCATGCAGTTTTGAAAACCTCTCCGACACAGGGTGTGACACATTACATTATTTAATCAACTTTGTGTGTCGTCTGCTTCGCAGCCCTTAGAGTTCCTGGAAGCGTCTTTTTTCCTGGACCGTTTTACAGCACTCCTCTGAATTTGAAGGGGCCAATGTTTTTCTCCATAGCAACCGCATAACAGTTTGAGCACAGCTAAGCTGTGACTCAACAAACAGAACTCAAAATACCAAATTCATCGTGTCTGCGCCAGGGTTTTCCCCAGACTAGACCCTCTCCCAGCAGTCCCTGCTGCGGCTGACGTTAGCCAGCCTGAAAAATCCGAATGCTTCTCAAAGTCCATCTGCAGCTGACTCCCATTAAAAACCTACATTCGCACGTATTTGGCTGCAGCGGCACCTATGAACTCACCACCTCATTTTCATCGCAAAAAAAAATGAAGCGACAGGCTTGTTTGACTTACAGTCTGAAAATATGACGACAGTAACTGCAATTACAGTTTACGTTTAAGTCCGAAGATCGTCACTGTCCTACATTTCTTTTGCTTTTGATTTTCTCCACACCATTTGAAAATGACAACTTTTATTCGTGTGAAAACTGTGCAGTGATTTCAATGCATCATTCTTCAGTCGGAAAACTTCATGACAAACGAATGGTTCAAATTCACTTGGAAAAAGTCTGATTTTGTTCACTTTTGATAAAGAACGCTTATCTGTTCTCTAACAAATTACCTTTTCAGAGATATGAGGCTTTGTTACAACAAGGCTTTGTTTACTGAGCATCTACAAAGGTCTCAGTGTTTTGAGATGCGGGTCCAGTGCACTGAGAATCTGCGGCAACTGAAAACACGCCAGCGCAGCTGACCACTGGGCCAAGGCCAGTTTGTGAAGAGAGAGAACAGAGGATGCAGGCCAGTATGTTACATAAATGTCTCCTGAGTGTGTCTGTGTTCCAGTCCAGCCAGAGTAGAGGGCCCAGCATTAGTAGTAGTTTTGCAATGGATGCAAAGACATGCTGGAGGCACTGTTATCTCTTTAAAAAAAAAAAAAAAAAAAAAATCAAGTGTCCGCTATCACTGCTATGTGACACCTTTTCCCATTTTTATAGATAACTGGATGTCCTACAGTGTCAGAAAGCACATAAGCAGATTTGACGCGTGAGAGAAAATCTGGTCAGCATGAAAAGACAGCAGTGTGTTATAGAAGGAGTAACTCTATAATAACCTTCAGCAGTCTAGCCAGCAGGCTGGAGGCCCAGACTTTGGCTGTTCCGCTGCTCCTCCTGCGCCCCCTCTGCTGGCTAGCTCAGGCTCCTCCCTGCCACTGCGCTCCGGCCTGCGTCTGCTCCACAGGATTTCTAATGCATTCTGCAGATGGATCGAAGCTTTTAAAGAGACACAATCTGCATTTTTCTCCTGTGAATCATTCTCATTGATGCAACCACTGCTTTAGAACAGAGATCATTATTTTCAGATTTTCATTCTCTCTTTTTCTCCTCACCCTCCTTATTCAGTTCTTGTGTTTTTTAAAATTCGAGAGACCTTGACATAACACACACACAAAAACAAGACCTATAAAAAATATGTTAAGAGCCCCAATAAATCACAGGCAGCTTGTCAAGTGCAATCAAAGTTCCCGGCCATGAAGTCATTACCGTGATAATTATTAACGGCTAAACCCAACAGGCATGCTCAGGCAGTGCCGGAGCCCTGCATACCTTTACCACAGGGCTGGATGTGTGCAGTACACTCCTGCTTGTAAATCAAACACAGATCATATTACAGCTATGTGCACAGACAGGGAATAATAATAACGGATGCTAAGATGCTAAGTGTATCCGTATGAAAGACAAAGCCACATTTGGGAACTGAAGCTAGCTGAAGTGCTGAGAGCCGTCTTTTAGAAAACACAGCCAATGCAGAGGTGGACAAACACATTTAAGGCTTGTAATAGTAATACACTATAATAAATATGCATTTAAGGCTTGCAATATTATTGCACATATTATGAATAATATGCCATTCATGGACCCAAGGATATACTTTATAATGCAAGCATAAAATAATACCTTCATCAACTTTCTACCTACTAGTTTCACTTAAGACTTTTTATTATTCATGTTCCATTTTAAGTAAATAATCAATAATCAAAATATTCATTCATTTAGTAACTGACAGTGACAGTTTTTTCCACTTCTCTACGCTTTCTGAAACAGATGTGCATGTTTCCTTGAAATCTGCATGAAAACCAAGCAGTCTCGAGCTGCATTAAGCGCAGTAAAGAGCCAAAGAAAAAGCTCTCTGTGCTGAAAGTCTCACCTGCTCACTGTAGGCGTCTAAGGATTCGAACAGATTTTACAGATTTAACCACAAGCCGTCTAACGCAGTGTCTAGCACATGAGTGAGAGACAGCATGGAGCCACCCGGCTGGAGAGGTACAGCAGTATACCACAGCGAGGAAATAATTAAAAATTTAATGGGCTTGAGTGACACAGAAACCTTCAAGGGCGTGCCTGCCAAACATTTTTTTTTTTTCACTCTTCCGCCATCATAATTTTTTTCCTTCTCCGTGCACCGAGCAATTGTGGGGGCGGTGAAAAGATTGTGGAAACTCAGAACCCAAGCACAAAGGAAATAAGAAAATTTAAAAAAGGGGCCAAGAAAAAAAAAAAAAAACAAGCAATGAAAGACATCAGGGGAGTTTGCCACACTTCTGGAAAAAAAAAGGTCTTCCACAATAGCCACTTCATTCGGTCGTGTTCATCTTTTCTTGCAAATACTGTCACAAAAAAGAACAAAAAAAAAAAAAAAGAAAAAAACACGCTGGTTCGTACTTTATGAAATTTTAACGTAATATAAAGGGAACCGGGCTTTTGTGCATGCTGTACCAAATTTACAAAGACGACTAAGTAACCAGGCTGGTCGAGTAGGCTAGGTAGGCTATTACAATTTTTGGAGGATACCTTTTCCAAATAGGAATCGGCTCACGTGACCTGATGAAGTGCGAGCAACATCAGCTTTAACCGCTAGTAAATGTAGTTTTTAATAGGTATTAACTATGATAACAGACACATGGAGTTATATAGTGATGGCACTCTTACTAAAGGTAATTACTGTATCTTACATAATACTCTTTTCATAATCCCAAATTTACTTGACATTGAGTCAGTTAACGGGATGACGCATAGCCCCACCCCCCTTCTCTCTCTCTCACACACACACACACACACACACACACACACACACACACACACACACACACACACACACACACAC
>JBBIGA010000132.1:14837186-14862362 GCA_037576975.1 Alestes dentex | reverse complement strand
TTTACCAGAAAATTCAAGGTATCAGCCTTTGTTTAGTTTAATTGTCATGTTGACTGTTAATGTTACAGAGAACTTTACTAAAAGTTGCTCAATGTTGGACACCTGCGTTCCTCCACGTGTGTGTGACGTCATCACGACTAGTCGACACAACTTCGACTATCTTGATGGATAAGTCGACTAGAAAAAATCTGAAGTCGTTAATGCCCTAACGCGCACACACACACACACACACACCTTTCACTCACACACTCATGTGTGACAAACTGTAGATAAAAAAATGACAAAATTAAGCTGCACAGCTAAAACAGTAATATTAGCCATTAAAGTCTGTGTTGTATCTAAACATTTACCAGTTTCTTTTGCGTCACTTTAGTATCCTGGGCCACACAACAAAACATCCTCTCACAACAACCCATCATCGGTCAGATGGAAACCGAAATGAAATGCTAGATTAATTCATTCTTTGGTATTCATTTAGTGGAAGAGGCTTCTTCTACATGTTGTGAGATGAACTGCAGCGTGAGGAGTAAAAGAGGGAAAAATCTACCAAGATGCAGTTTTAATGGAGAAGATAAGACCCAGACAAAGCTTGAAGTAGCAATCAAAGTTTGCACACACATACTCATGAGCAGCTTCTACTATTTTTACTGTTTTACAGTTTCTTGAATAAGACTGAGGAATCAAAGCTATGAAATACCACACAGAGGATTATGAATAGGCCTGAACAAATGCAACCCACGCATAAGCTATTTCAGATTTCTCAAAGTATCTGCCCCAAAATGATCTTGCGAAAGGCTGGTGACCTAATGGTTAGGGATTTGCCCCTGCAGTCAGAAGGTTGTGGGTTCAAATCCCAACACTGCTAGTGTCATAACTGGCCTATAGATAATTTCACTGTTCCATATCTGCTTGTTGAACTACCGTGTGGTTTAGTGGTTTAGGCCCTCTAAATTTAAAACATAGCTAGCGATGCCTAATGACCTAGCTAGATTGCTAATATCATAGCGCAAAACTGTACTGTTGTTCCGTGCCTGTAAGAAGGAAAAAGAGAAGCTGAACTAAAAATAATGACATAAGAAACTGAAAAAGTCAACCTGGAAAGGTACATGACCCTGCCCTTGTGAGAAAGGCATTACTGGCCCAGTCTGAATTATTGAACACAGCCTGTATTCCTGTGAATGGAGTCACAGGCTACAAGACACTCATGCTTTTTCTTGATGATTCTGGTCATGTATACAGTAGCGAGAAAAAATCCACGGTCACTGAATTATAGATTAAAAGTCTGGCTTGCCCCGGCTGAGAAAAAAAATAAAATAAAGCTATCCAAACACCAGCACTCAAACCCAAGCTGCTGTACCATTTTGAATATGCCTCACACCAGTAGGTTTAATAAAGGACTTCACAGCACTCTGAGAAGATCATATTGGAAAGCTGTTATTTGGCAGCTTGACATTTAAACGTGTTCTGTTTCATTACTGGATGGGCCAGCGGACAGCATACATTGTGTTGCATAGCCTACATGGTAAAGTGCTGCTGTACTTTCAACATAAGCGGCTTTTTTAGAACTGTAACGTGACATTTAAGTACATGGCTGGATTGACCTGGGGCACTGGATACCGAAATAGAACAGTAAAAGCTGAATCAGCTGTGGTTAAAGGGTAAACTGGTTCAGCATGACGTAAAGATTTCCCCTTCTTCCGTATGTAGTTCATCAGACATCAGGTGTGTTGCGTGTTTCTTCCTTACTTGTGTAGTGGAATTACAAGGCTAATGTAGTTAACAAGAAATGGGAGCTCAGAATCTGCCTTTCCATAAAAAGAAACACACAAATGAGGACACAAGTACCACAGGTGAAAAAGTGACATGAAAAAGTGGTCTCATGCCATCAGAGGGATACAGCGATATGCCATATTGTGATATAGTGAGTGTACATATTGTCAGTATGTTTGTAAGTGGCCAGTCTGGAGCTGAAGTAGGGGAAAACCAGGTTCGCTGCTCTTACTCCGGCTGGGAGGGCGCCTCCCCCTGGTGATTAATATCCACCTGTGACCTCAGTGGCACCTGCGGGCAGGTCCTGAAAGTCAGCCGCTGAGGCTTTGGGTCTGCTGGCTCTCCCCTGTTCTCATTCTGCACCAGATTTTGTCCCTATTGGCTTGCACCCTCGGGGCTAATCTGGCCTTCTTGTGTTTAATAAAAAGGAATTTTTATTTGAGGGAACTTTCAGTTCAGCTCAGTTCAGGTACGCCTGTTTGTTCCTCCTGGCAGTTTCGATTACCTGCTTTTCTTTACTTTTTGCCCTCTCTAAAAAGAGATGCAGTCACCAAGCCCCAGCCGCTAGTCAGGCAGTGGTCCAGTCTCAGTGAGCTCACCTCAGTACCACAGAAGTGAGGGGTCCCTAGTGTCAGGGGTCTTGTTCAGCCATAACTGAGCCCTGGATCCATTCCCCTTTTCCCCCATACAGTGTATCAGGTGTGCCTGAGGTGCCACTAGAAGACGGAGACGTCGCTGTGCTCTTCAGTAAGCAGAAGGCCCAGCTCATGCCGGTGAGTAGGCCATACGATTGCGCCACTGACCTCCAGTCTAGTTCTACCCTGTACAGGAGCCAGTTTTCACCTCGTCCGACCCAGAGTGGAAAACCATGGATGACTACATCCAGCAGGTGATGGTTCTGGGCTGCACACAGCCTTCCACTTCGCTGGCAGGAGCTGGGTTCTCCTTTGTGGGGAAGAAGGATAGGGGCCTCTGCCCCTGTATCAACCCTGTCCCTGCCCCTGTACCAGGGTCTAGACAAGATCATGGTCAAGGATCACTATCCCCTACCCCTCATGACCTCAGCCTTTGAGGTGCTGCAGCAGACTTCCATTTTCAACAGGCTGGACCTTCCCAGTGCCTACAACCCGATCTGGGTTTGTGAAGATAATGAGTGGAAGATGGCTTTCATCACCCTGTTGGGACACTACGAGTGCCTTATCAGTCAGTCATTTGGAAAAGGCTCTTCGCTGTATCTCCTGGGGTCTCTCAGCTATCAGCATCCTCATTCTGTGCCAGATTCTGTCTATAGGCTCTTGCACCCTCAGGACTTGTCTGGCCTTCTTGAGCGTTGCTTTGTGCGTTAAATAAAAAGGAACTTTTCTTTGAGGGAACTTTTCAGTACAGCCCAGTTTGGGCCCAGCAGTTTGTCCCTTCTGGCATTGTCATAAAGCTCCTCACTCAGACCCAGACCTCTCCTTGTGAAAGCCCAGGATTATAAATACCTGTTGCAACTCGATCAATACTTTTGATTAAATCAGGTGTGCTTCTCATGGAATTATCCAAATTACACAAATCCATGCTGGTGGCTTAGATCCGGCATCTACTTCAGTGGATCCTCATTCGAATAATAAATATATTCTGTAGAGACAAATCATGTTATGACGTGTAGATAGATATATAGAACAATTTTATTATGACATAACTTATGGAAAATCAAAACCAAAAAGTATCATTCTGTCACCTTATGCCATAGCACACATTGCACTCAGCTCCTGTTTGGGTGTGCGTAATGACAGAAAGAGTAATTTAACAGCAATGTCTCGGTATTGCTGTGAGTGTTTCTCCCACTGAAGAGCTTAGTAAGACTAAGTTAATCCACTCAGGTGAATGCATTGCAGAACTTCTCATATTTCAGATTTCTTTACGGTGGTGATGCTAGGAACCAGGGTTTGTGTTGTCTGCAGAGCAAATATAGCCATTTTATTATCTATTATCCAAAACCACCGGTTACCACACGCATCTTCTGAGTTTTTAAATATCATGTTAATGAAGGTAAAATAGTGATAATCCTGAAAACATGTTTTCTTTAGGGGCTATTTTGCTTACCACACCCTACATGTACCTCTATGCCATGAGCAGATTTTTAAAAGACCTAAATCTTGTCTTTTAACAATCCTAAAACAATGTGGCAAGAATCACTGTATTCAACTACCGTGTTTCACTGTATTCTGCGTTCTGTGAGGGAACTTTCAGAGCAGCGCTTGAAGTGGGCCGGAATGCAGCGGAACGCAGTTCCGGAACTTTTGTATTTCCGGTACTTACTGAAACTGATCTGACGCAGCGACAGTGGCCCGAGTTCCTGCACTTATTTTTTCCCACTTCAAGCACTGTTTCAGAGGCATTAAACTCTTCAATTTTCTGGTTCGCACCACCACCACCACCACTGGGAACAATTCCGATCAGTAGGTTTCTCTAGAATTAAGTGGTTTCATTACGCAGAAATCTTGACAAATCAGTGGAATTCCCATTTAATTGTTAACTCCAATTTACCACTTGCAAAGTTATTACAAAACCCTTTTGAAGTGTCTTGTGGGATGGATTGCTAGCCGAGACTATTTGGTAAATTTACTGCTAACTTTAGCAGACTTATTTTGCTCTTTTACTCTGTTTATTCATTTTCTATAACCTCTTACTCCACACTAGGGTCACAGGTACCCAGAGCCTATCCCGGGGTCAATGGGCACGACGCTGGGACTCACCCTGGGTGGGGCGCCAACCCACCGCAGGACACACGCACACCATTCACTCACACCTACGGTCAATTTAGAATCCCTAGTTCACCTGACACTCATGTCTTTGGACTGTGGGAGGAATCAGAGACCCCGGAGGAGACCCACACCACCATAAGGAGAACATGGATTCAAACCCCCAACCCTGGAGGTGTGAGGCAACAGCGCTACCCACAGCACCACCGTGGGGCCTCATTTACCCTGTTGTAAAAGTAATTACAGCCAACAATTATAAAGCAAAGTAAGCAAATGCCTTTGGCCTAATGGATGTCTACCGAATAATAAAAGAGTAAAGGTCAAAGCAAAGGTCAGAAACTCATGGCTGAAAATAGCTTTGCTTGTAATTATAGCAAAAACTGTTTTACTATTTTATCTTCTGCTAGCACAAAAGGGGCAGTATATGCACAAGTCCAAAGTGAATTTATGAAGAGAGAGCACGGATGGCGTGTTACTTGGGGTAAAAAGGGGCATTTGGGCACCCCTTTGGTTGAGTCAGCTGTGTTTAAAGTCAAAGAGAAGTCCTTTCCTCCTTAGGCCAGTCCTCATTAGGAGCAGAGCCTGAGGCCCTAGTCTTTTCATTTTGTGTTTGTTTGCTTTTTTTCCCCCTTTTATTTCTGGCCTATATACTGTGTGGATAGCTGTGTGTGTTTATAGATGTCTTTAGGGCTGCGTCTCTCTGTCCTTCTCTCCACTCTCCCAGGCTTAATGGAGTGCTTTGATGACATTAGGCATTTCCTCGGGTTGCAGCACACAGCGGGGAAATGAAAGTAACATATTGGTCCCTGATCGATATCTGGACAGCCAACGTGACAGGAATACATCAGTGGTGCTTAGCAGCTGCATTGCTGGTTGTGTGGGAGTGTGTGTGTGCGTGTGTGTGTTTTGGGGGCTGAAATAGTGAAGAACAAGGCACCCAGGCTTCTGTCCTATAGCATATTGTTATGAATGAAGCAATTACACACAAGGCCTTGTACACAATCGAGGAGCAAAAAGAAAACTTCAGCTCAAAAGATTAATAATCCTGCGTTAAAACAAATTGTCTTGAGGTTGGAAAGGGTTAGGCATGAAATTCAGAACAATTGTCTCTATCATTCATAATTTTTGCCCCGGTAGAGGCTTTAAAGGGCCCATTTGATGAAATTTTCTGTGAATCTTTCTTTTTTGAGATTATAGAAAGTATTATATAAGCACTGCTGAAGGTTCAATAGGCACCATCCACTGTCCAGTCCATCCCTTCTATAAAGAGAAAACAGCCTGCAAAAGCAACATCCATTACAGTTGTGATGTCAAAACCAAAAGGCACCGTTGAAGACGTCATTTATTCGGAACAGACACCATTTATTTTATCATTCTTACATGCACACTAATGACAGACTGATTCATTTATAAAGAGAGGTCAGAAAATGGTAATGTCATAAACTGCGGCTGGTTTTGGTCCATAAACTTTTTACGAATATTATATGCAAAAAAAAACAAAATACAGAAAACTGTAAAACACAGGCTCTTTAAAATAGAAATTAAACTCTGGGGTCTGTTTGTTGGTTTATACTCATGTTAACTTAAAAAAGCAGAGTGCGTTGTTAATACAGTTCAACACTAAGGCCTGTAATTTGAACAGTGGACGTCTGAAAACAGCTGCGTGAAATGTGTGTGAGCATTGGAGAACACGGTTTCACAGGTAGATCATTAATAATGGTAAAAAAAAAATAAAAAAAAAACAGTACAGGCTTGGCGAAGGGAAACTTTTTATTTTCACATCACCCCTTTTCCTGAGACCAAAACAAATAACTCAGACATGGGCACCAATCTGTCCAGCATAGAACAAGCCAGCAGCTGTCCATAAATTCACCAAAAGGAATGAAGCCCTGGTATGACAAACTTGCTTAGGAGACAGAATTTCTTTGCCCACTCAGAGGGATTGCGATGAGGATGGACGGAAATTGCCACCATTCATTTCTGCCTGACTGCAGACAGATTGTAAAACTGGCAGCCATGAAAGTGCGAAGGCGAAACACAGGGTGTGAAATACAAATCATAATAGTAATCTAACCACTGGAAAGCACTCAATATGCCTGACTGCAACAAAACAGGAAGTGTTTACTGCATACTGCAGCGGGCAAAAGTTTTGTAGACACATCGACTCTCTACTATCTTTCCAAAAATATCCACAAGCTCCTTCTAATTAGTGAAAGTGCTCACTTTAAGGGGCACCCATTGCTGAGGTGGGTGCTGAATTACACATGCACACTTTGCAGGCAATATCCATAGAAAATCACCAGCGACAGAAACTGGATGCTTTGAGCCTGTGGTCACGATGTCCGATGCCAACGTGTGGAATAGAGGGGGTCCTAAGCCAGCACTGAGCCATGGAGCCGAAGAACTGCGGTGTCACGAGTGAGTGAGTTTGATTAACTTTAGGCTGATTATAACTAAGCTAGCATCAATTTTAAAATTCTCCATCCTCTAGCCTTTATTTGACTTGTTGCGACTTTCAATATTCTTCACATTCTCTCAAGTCATGGTGGCAAGCTAAGCTGCAGTAGTCTCTCTAGGATCCAGCATTTAATACCACAGTGTAATCGTAGTTGACTTGTACGTAAAATATTTGCACACACGTGCATCAGTATGACTGATGAACACGACTCTCACCGACAGACTCTACTACCTCTTTTTGCATTTTTTGCACACTTAAGGACTCACTGTATTGCTTTTGTTGACTACGCTAAATGTCTTGTCCTGTTGTATTGTTGTCCTTGAGTTTTTTTTCTCGCACACTCTCTCTTAGCACTGTATTTTCGTCCTGTCTGCACTTATGTATTCTTGTGGTTCTCTGTTCCTGTCCTTGTGTTGCACTATGGTCCTGGAGGAAGGTTGTTTCGTTTCACTGTGCACTGCGTAAATGGCTGAAGTGACAAACGCATACTTAACTTGACTGACTTGACTTGATGAGGAACCAAAATTGCATTTAATTTCCGCCGGACAGTGCGACGTGTGCATGTGTGGTTGCTATAAAAGCAGTGTTTGGAGACACCCAAATTGGTTTTGCTGGCCAAAGATATTCATGTTAACAAACAATTCTGCTCGCGCCGAGGTATTGAATTTGCACCTCTGAAAAAGCTTCTCAGGTTTCACAGCTGAACCACAAACAGTGCTAACTTGCTGTCTAGTACCAAGCCTTTTATGGTTAAGGATGGCTGGAAATGGGTGGAGCAGGCTGACTATTTTTAATTAAACCACAGCAAACAGTGATACACATCTTTTTTTTTATAACTGACCTGAGCTTTAGTGTCTTGAGGTCTGTTTATGAGTCTGCTGTGTGTTTAGCTCTGCAAGACCGATTTGTTGCTCCACGTCTTGTTGCTTTCTGGTCGCCATAGCCATGATGTTAAAGACTCCCTCTTCACTTCACACTTTTAAGGCGACCACCAAAATTGAATTTTTTCAACGATTAATACGGCCCTTGATTAACCGTTAAAAATCTGAATAAACGTGATCTAATCCGGTTATTAATGGACATTTGGGCATTGAAACCATGCCAAAATTTCAAAAACAAGAAGGAGAGGTGCCAAATTACAGCTATAATAATCATAATCACAATCATAATCATAATAAAACCTAAGAAAAACAGCAGCATTATTGCTAACGCAATCACACGAATTGACGTTAAGCTAAAACGTTGGCCTTAAGTTTTTAAAGATCATTTCAAGCATTTACCCATGAGCCTTTCTGCTACAATAACTCATGGTTCAACTGTGTAAATGCTGACAGTGCAGTGTCATCGCAATAACGGTCAACAAATCTCAGATTATTCTAGTGTGTTGATTTTAAACAGGCTACCCAAATGGATTACAAAAATTAATTTTAAGCGCTCCAGCAAGTAAAAACTGTGGCGTCAGAGTAGACAGCAGTTCCTATACACATGCGCCCACATTTCTGTACTGTTGAGATAATTATTGGGATCAATGATAAATGTCTGGCCTAAATTTTTTCTTACCTAATTCTGCAGGATTTTTATATTATTATCAGAGTTAGGTTGACAGGTATGCTGGCAGAGAGATGGGTCCAAATTTTAGGCTGATGCTATCTGTCTGGGTGACGAATCCCTCTCAAATGCAGCATCCTCCTCTCTCTGCAGGCTGCAATTAGGGGGCTGCCACACACTGACGCTAATTATCATCAAGGCTACGAAGCGAGGGAGCTCACGGTGACAAGCTGCTCACACCCAGAGAAGGTAGGCGGGGAAACACAGCAATGTCCTTCTGAAGACAAGTGAAGGGGGCCAGATAAGGAGACGCTTTAAAGCCTGGACACTGGGCTGTTTCACTAGAGCATCAGAATCACTTTAATGTTCTGGATAACGAATAATGAATAATTCATACAAATGGATGATAAAGAATACAATGCAGCTAATAAACAAATAAATCTTAATGCAGTACAGTAAATCATCACAAATAGTATCTTAAAACATACATAACCCAGTGCACAGTGTATTCTGTTCCTGTCATATATATATATATATATATGAAATTAAAGTAGACCCTGATGTATTCTACCTACTGGTGAATCCACTGTGCATGAAATTCAAATGTGCCGGATCTTCCATGTCCCTATTTGTTGAAACAAAGCGTCAGACATGAGGCATAGCAGCACAGCAGACTAACCTGGCTGAATACCAGATATATAGGAACAGATATCCTGACAGCTGAGCTGGGACCCCTGAACCGCCGTTGACAATATAACTGTCTTTTCTGTCACACTTTCATTTTGGTTTCATGCATCGTGTTAATACATGTGGGATCAGCATCACAGTCAAAATTCCTGTATGGTGACAACACTAATCTAACGTGACCATTCGTCCTCTTTTTCTAGGGCATGCCCCCTTTTTGGGACCTAAAAAAATGCATCCATTTTCGAAACGACATAAAAATGGGATGTAGTTTTGCTTTCATATTGACCTTTTTCTACTGTCAGCCCCGTGTCTCCCACCTGCACCCTTTGTGAAACCAAAAAAATTCTTTGCTGAAAGAGGTAATGTATTTTTACAATATATGGTCAAATATATCACAATACTGCAAAAAAAAAAAGAAAAAAAAAAAGTCAGTGACATACAATATGATGGTTTTATTTATTTTCTGACTGAAAAATTGGGACTGATAACATCTAGAGGTGCCACATTTAAAAATCAAAAACTATGAAATGAACTGTGATATACACTAATTACAATGAATCAGGACTAATCGTACTCTCTTTGTAATGAAACATACATTAGGTCTGTGTCCTGGAAGTTTTGACGATATGCCCAATATGCTCAGATAAGCATTCTGTGATGTCACTTATCAAGTTAACAATAAATATATTGTTATATATCGTACTGCCCAGGCCTACATCGGTGCACAATGTAGTGTGTGGGCACATTTCAAGAGACTCACTGACTGCAACAAAACAGCTACAATCAACGAGTCTCTTGAAACTGAAGGTGATTTCAGTTTCATTACCGCGTGGTTTATTGTGTTACTGGCTCATTACGACAACACAGCCAATGTCAAGGGCTTTCCAAATAGTCGAAAAGCTGAAACTCCACAATTAGTCTGAACTTCGCATTGGCGCTAATGAAACGAATAAACAAAACAGTAATGACAGCCAACGTTGAGGGCTGATGGCAAATTAGTCTAAAAACTCCAATGGCGAATGGCGAACACTTCCAGCCGTGGAGTGACGTCCAGTTCCACAGAGCAATTAGGGTCCGGTTTACAGCGTTGGCATTATTGACCCCAACTATTAAGCAATCTTAATTAATTGCTCAATTAATGGTTGCCTGCTAGTGTAAACAAATCGGCTGATGTGTGCTGATGGCTGATCTTTGGTTACGGCAGGCAGTAATAAGGTGGACGGCTTAGCTGCACAGCACCATGCCAGAAAAATTTCGACAATTATGATGACAAATTGGTGACTCATTAGTGAGAATTACACGAGGGAGATTCGCTGCCGGAGTGGACCATACATACATGGGTGTACAGCCACGCTTTCTTAATGAGCGGCTCAGGGGAGATTCCTGTGTCCACAAACTGAACGATGCCGCGTGGCCTTTGCTTTAGTCTCCCTGACAGCCTGTGTGTACACAGCCGTTATCAGGGGGTGAGACATTCGCTGGTTAAAATCTGAACAGAATAGCTCCTAATACTTAACAATACACCTTTGAGGCACACGGCCATGTCATCAGACAGGCCTCGGCTGAAAGTCGGGAATCGCATCTTTAAAAATCTCAAACTGGGGTTAACAGATGAGCGCCAAAGCTGAAACATTTCATAGTATGTATGTGCTCTCCCTCATATATACACAGGGTGTACAAAACAATAGAAAAAAAAAACAACTCACACTAATATACATTTTATTAGGTAGAACTACCACAGGGACATTTTACAGGTTTTGTACCTGTTGCTGTACCTGAGTCACGGGTAAAGAATAGTCCATGAACCAAAAGTATCCATGTAAAAGCGTCCTATGGACAGAAACTGATAAAGGGTTAGAGGATGACTAATACAAACTAAGCATGGAAAATTACGAACTACAGTCTCTATTGGGAAACAACAAGGAGAGTGTGTCTAATAAAGTGGTCAGAAAACGCACAATGTTTGCAAGGCTATGCTTCTCCGACTCGAACCAGTGCAACCCACACTAACAATGATGGTGTCAAAATTAATTTAATATCCATTTTTAAAATTCAAGCAGCGGAGCCTGGATTTGCATGTCTGAAAATAACAACATGGGGGGTGTGGCCAAGATGACCACGAGTGGACTGGCCTGGAGGGACTTTGGTACACACTCCAACCTGGATGTCCTGCCCCCAGTTTTGGCCTCCAAGAGCACTGGCTTCAAGCCACTGAATGCGCAGGGTCTCTCTATGTGATTAATGTTAAGACAGTAACAGACTAGCTTAGTGTCTGTCTGGATGATTGATCCTGCCTCAATACTGGAGGTAAGACATGCATCTCCAAACAGACTCTCTACCCAGCGCAACTTTTCCTGGCCATTTCCATGCTTTTCAGTCTCCTGCTGTGATGAAAGAGACTTCTCTTGATGCCCTAGAGATTTTAACCCCCATTGAAGAGATTTTAACTCACCCTTCTCAACTAATCTTAATGGTAACGTAATCCCTCTGCAAACGCGCTGAGGAAAATGTCGACAGATCCCTGAGAGGAACATTAAGCGTGACACAAACGCTAGAATCAGAGAACATTCTGATTACCAACCCAAAAAGCTCAAAAAGGATGGATCTGTTTGCCTTTTCACACACACACACAAATTAAATAGCATTTAAATCACTTTTCTACACTTTTTGCATGTAAATTGGTGTTTTATTGACATTATGACGTTTGTGGGTGGAGCACAGATAAATCAACTGAATTTTCTCCTCCCACCGCTCCTCATCTCGACTCATCCCTCTCTCCTCTCGGCCGGCTTAAAAGTCCAGCCAATCACGTGACACTAATTAACACAGTGGCACTCGTGGAGGCACAAAAGGGCAGACTGCAAATGAAAGCCAATAAAGGTTTATTCAGAAAAATCCGTATTAATGACGTGCTTCAGAGAGTGAGGATGTGTTTGCACGCCATAATGGAAAAGGAAGAGAACAGTGCCAAGGTTGTATTTGCAAGGTGGGGCCTCAATGAATCAGACTAGTTTGTCTAACACATCCCAGAGACTCTGTCAAGTTCCTCAAACCACTCCTGATCAATGTTTGCAGTGTGGCAGGGAGCATAATCCTGCTGTAGGAGGCCACTGCCATGAGGGAACATCTTTAGAGGGGCGTTGTACTTGGTCTGCAACCGTTTAGGCAAGTGGCACATGCCAAAATAACACTCACATGAATGCCAGGACCCAGACTGTCCCAGTAGAACACTGCCCAGTGCATCACGCTGCCTCCCCAGCCAGCCTTCATCCAATGAAGCATATTGGAGCCAGCAAGATCACTCTCCTAGGTTTGTGGCTACACAGCCCCAAATGCAGCAAGTTACAGTGCACTGTGTGTTCTGACACCTTTCTATTATGGCCTGAACTTTTACAGTAATCTGTACCACAGTCGCTCTTCTGTGGCATCGAACTAGATGCGCTACCGTTCAGTTCCCATGTGAGCCACGGGCACCCAGGACAGGTTATTCCTTGGAGCAGGTAGGTACTAACCACATCATACTGTGACTCACCCTAAAAACCTGCTGTTTTGGACCCAGTCATCACAATTTGTCTCATTAACTCAGATCCTGACACGTGCCCATTTTTCCCGCCTCCTACACAACCATCCTGCTTCCAACACATCTATCCTGCTTCCAACAATAAGAACTGACTGCTCACTTGCTTCCATATCTCTTAACATCATAACGTTATTCACTTCCCCTGTCAGTGGTTTTAATCCTTTTAAAATGGTTAAATCCGGTTGATGGAAGGATGGAAGGATGGAAGGATGGAAGGATGGAATGATGGAAGGATGGATGGATGGATGGATAGATAGATGGATTAGATAGATAGATAGATAGATAGATAGATAGATAGATAGGTAGATAGATAGATAGATAGATAGATAGAGAAAGAGAGAGAGAGAGAGAGAAAGCGAGACAAAGAAAGAGCAAGAGAGAGTAGATCAGAGAAGAGAGAAACCAGCTGTGAAACTTCTTTTAAAAGTTAAAAGAACGCCTACATTTATTACAATTCTGTGCATCAGGCAGATAATGAATGTCTCCACTGTTGCATCAGAAAAAAAATATTCGAACCATTAAAGTTCAAGCAGAACTAGATTTCAAACTGAAAAAAAAACCTGATTGTAACACTTAGTACTTAATCATAATAGGGAAAATGTGTTTTTTAATAAAGGGCTTCTAATCAAGAGGCTAAACAGTGGAAGCACTAAGTGGAAACACTGAAAGTGCATCTGTTAATACTGTTCTTGGCTCTATGGCTGGAAGCTCGGCTGTCCAACAGAAATAAAGACATGAGTCAGCATCTTGGTGACCATGGTGACAGCTTAAATAGATTTTGATTTCAGGTGTGGACTCCCACTGGTTTCTTTACTCTTTATTAGAAACTCCTACTCTCTGCTACACTAATGTTGTTGTCATAGTTTTGCACTATTGTTTATTGGTTTTATGTTTATTTTTTATATTGTATTATTATCTAAATAAAGTTCTTTCTTATCTTCTTATCTTATTGTTGACTTTCACTCTCTAGCCACTTTATTAGAATGCCATTCTCAGCACCTCCTCTCACTGACCATTTAATGGCCTTAAAACTCCTCCTACCTTACAGATCCACTCCATCACAGGTACCTACACAGATCTATAGATCTATTATTATTATATATAATAGATCTATTGTAATGGCCATTTGTTTAACTGGCCTCTACCCTCACTACAGATTTCACTGGGTGGGGGACGATTTACAGCACAGCACTGACACTGACACAGCAGCAGGATGGTCGGTTGTGTGTGATGCCGGTGTGAGTGTATCAGGCACAGTTCTGTTGCAGGGGTTTTTGCATTTTTCAAGTTTTAAGTTTCAGGATTATTTATTTATATAGCACCTTATCATACACAGAAGGTCGTTCTTGACAGAAACAGAATACAAAATCAAATGAAACCAAATAAAACAATGAAAGAAACATAGAAAATGCAATGGCAATGCTAGGTCAAGGGTGGTCCTAAACTGTGGTCTACAAATGCCAAAAGCAGTGGAAAAATGTAAAGAAAACTTTCTGTCCTAACCAATAATCTCCCAATAGTTTCATCAAACAATTAAAATATCTCCTTCCTCATAGACAGTCTGTATTTTACACAGAAATGTCTGCACTTTTTTGCAGGCGACGAACGGGAATATAAAATGGAATCATGCTTTAGTCGGAGTCAGTGCTCTCTGAGCTTGAAACACTGAGCTCTGCGGTGCTAAAGTTGTAGGTTGTGGCTGGAAGGCACATCACTCCAGCACATTCTCTGTTTCCTCCGCTTCCTCCTGAGCCGCATTTAATTAACAACGCTGGATCCCTAATTACGGAGGCCTCGGCATCGATTTTATTTAAGCGAGATTTAACCAAAACAATCCTCGCGGGACCTTCCGAGCAGCTGGCGAAGCTCAGACTGGGAACAAATTTCCAATTCAGGCGGCGCCGAAAATTCTCCCTTCCGTTTCAAAAACTCACGATCAATGTGCCCTCCTAAAAGTGCCACGGAGCACACGGCCACTCATGGACAAGGTCCATGACGCAGTATGTAAATAGATTCCCGAAAAGGTCAAATGCAAATGCGCGGACAGAAGCAAAACTGTCGATGCGAATGCGACGTTTCGGACAGTTAACTTCTGTCCTGAAGTTCAGCCAGTTACAACCAACATGGCTTGGCTTAAATGAATGCTTGTATAAGTTTAAGAAACGCTGCTGGGAATTTAAAAAAAAAAGGCTGATAGATATACCGACAGCAGAATAATGCTTTATGCATGATTCTGAGTAGGAAAACTCAGACCCGCTCCATTTGGAACGCATATTAGAGTGGTGGTAAAGCCAAAAAATCCTTAACTCCAAATGTAGCCAATATACAAAGACATGTTTGGTGTATGAGGTTCTTTTTTTTTTGCACTGAGCTAACAAGTAACAGAAGCTAAAATCCCACAAATGTGCACTGGGCTCAAACTGCATGCAGTTGCATCCAGTAATCTCAAAACCCTGCTCAGGTGGCTAGACAATATATAGCAATGAAGGAAGTGCAGGGACCCAGCACAATTCCTGGACACATTTGTGAACCGAAGCTGATACGTTCTTGGTAAATTTGAGTAATATGTCATCTTCTGTTGCTTGTTTTGCACTCTCTTCTGGTTTTGTCTGTCTTCTTCCAACTTTATTTGCCCTAATTCTGTACTAGAGTTACATTTACACGAAACAATCATAACACACAACCATTCAGGGGCGTCGCACACGGTTTTGCTGAAAGGCGATTCCATCCCCCCCACAGTCGGCACGCAGACGTATTCTCAAAGGCACGCCAGTGATGGAGCGCATCAGTGACAAGGGACCGAGGCACAGTCTGCTAAGTCCTTCTGCACACTCTTTTAGAGACCTGGAAATCACATCCGGCCGGGGTTTTAGAATTGTCGGGGATTTTGAGTTGCCTAAACATTCGTCACGTCATGGGCATCTCTCATTAACTAGTTACTGTCCTGGCATCTCTCATTAACTAGTTACTGTCCTGGCATCTCTCATTAACTAGTTACTGTCCTACACGCCTGTTCACTTCTACTCGCGCTGTGGACCCGAGAGATAAGTGAGCGGGGGGGGGCGTATACAAATGTGTCAACGACAGCACGTGTATCTTTTTGTAAACCGTTAGTGAATTTACAGCGGCGTTTACACATTTAGTACTGCTGATATCGAGCACCCCCCCACCCCTGCTCACTTATCTCTCGGGTCCACAGCGTGAGTGGAAGTGAAGAGGCGTGTAGGAGTGAAGGACAGCAACTAGTAAATGAGAGATGCCAGGACATGACTAGTTAATGAGAGATGCCCAAGACATGACGAATGTTTAGGCAGCTCAAAATCCCAGACGTGTCCGGGGAAAAGAGGACGTGTCCGGGGAAAAGAGGACGTGTCCGGGGAAAAGAGGACGTGTCCGGGGAAAAGAGGACGTCTGGTCACCCTAGCCAACACTCAACAGATAGAATGAAGTGATATCAGACAGTGCATCACGCTAAATTAGTCAAGCTAAATTCATTGTCTGTCACAACACCTCATCCCCCACTTTTGGAAAGCTTGATACGCCCCTGCAACCATTACACCTCCACGCACTACAAACCCACTGCTTTACATGGACTGAGGATCTCTTATCTCCCAACATGGGTGCAAAACAGAACAACATACGAAACATTCCCAGCAGCTACAGAACAATGTGAATATCATTCAGTGCAATACCGCTCAATACTGTTTACTGTGTCTGAATTAATTATTCTTGATACAGACTGCTATTGTCACCTATACTGTTATCGACACCTACACTGTTCTACCATATCCATGCTGCTGGCTCTTAGTGATTTATTTATCTATCTATTCTATCTCCTTAAATCCTGGACTATTCTGGAACAGCTGATACATTCTTCCCTTGATATCACACTTTACTTGTTATTTGTTTTATATGTTTTATATGTATGTTTAAAAGAGGTAAGCATCGACAGAGCTGCAAATCTTAACTCGCTGTCCTGTACATTCCTGTGTATTGCAATGACAATAAAGATATTCTATTCTATTAGAAAGTTCAAAGTCAAACATTTTCCTAGGTCGCAACGCGTTCACAAGCAAGGTTCTAGTTTTCACGAGTAGCAAACGTCGCAGAAGCGTCTATGCATGATTCTGCTGGAATACCGCACTAGAGAAGTGTTCGCCAGGTGTGCGGCTGCTACATAAAATCCTCAACAATTCACGTTGAGCATTTAACAACCTGTTTTATCAGGACTTACATGGCCAACGTGAGCACAGGCATTGCAGTAAAGTACCACTGCAGGTGTAAACAATGCGATTTCTGAACAAAACCAGTGCAGGTATGCCAGTAAAGTAAAGTGGCGCCTTATAGTCATGCGTGAACACATCACACGGTGTGAACAGTGTGAACTTCTTCCTCTGTATTTAACCCATTCACCAAGTAAAGCAGCAGGCAGCCAGGAGCACAGCGCCCAGGGAACAGTGTGTGGGGACGGTATCGTGTTCAAGGGTACCCCAGTGGTGCCACTGGGAGTCCTGGGATTCAAACCCATGACCTTCTGATCGCAGGGGCAACCTCCTAACCACCAGTCCACCAGACCTGCTTCGGAGTGTGAGCAGGGCTTATGGTTCTGCTGTCCATTAAAATAGAGAGGTACGAATGGGTGAGGAATTGCAGTGCTTGGCCAATGGACCACATTTGGAGTAAAATGGTGCCAATTCGGGTTTCAGATTCCAACAGTCAAAACAAAAATAGTATAAAGCAAAAAATGACCAACAGGTCACCATACATGGGGCCTCTGGCTGCGCGGCTGATGAGAAAGGCCAGGCGTTTGAAGGCAGAAGAATGAGGCTGATCTCATACTTCATGGTGCACAGATAAATATTTTCCTATAACATGACCTCTCCAGCATGAGCCTGCATTGTCTCTAACCCTAAACACTTCACTCGGTGCTTCTCCAGCATGCCGCCACAACGGAGTTGCTAAGCAACAGTAAAACGCAAAAACACACACACACACAAACACACACACACACACACACACACACACACACAAACACACACACACAGAGGCTTAAAATTTTGATCCTCCTTTTCTGAAGAAGGTGTCTGAGAAGAACATGTACATGAGAAGAAGACACCGCAGATCAAGCCCTGGAGATTTGATGGGAGGAGGACAGACTGATAGCTTTGCACTGTGTGTACATTTGTAAAGTGCGTGCAGTTCTCTTTTGGCGCAAAATATCATGTAAGAGACACACACACCAGTTCTGCCCAGTTTTGTGGTTTCAGTGCTACAGCTTCGTACAAGACTTTTGAATTCATGTAGATGTGAGCTTAATTCATAGATTAATGGATACTTATAGAGTTAACTAGATCATTCTGTTGAAGCAGACGTAGCAGATGAAGCTATTGTGCTCCGTGACTAGACAGCCACCAACTAAAGGGTCATGTTGCTGACTGCCAGCTTCCAAGACTAAGTAAATTCCTCTTAAGCATTGTTCAGCAACATAAAATCCCGGCCCAGAAATGTTCATGTGCTTTTGCCTGAATGAGGAAACTGAGTGTGACTTTCCAAGCTAGTGGGCCCTGACTGAGGTTAGGCCTGTTAAAAGTGAATAAACTGCGGAAATGTTAAAGGCCCTCCATTTTCTTTAGGCTGTAGACAAGACTCTACACATCCCAAATAAAACTAATCTCTTTCTGAAAAGGATAAAAGGATTGGGACACACCTCTTAATTATTGAATTCAAGTGGCCCCTTACTTCCAGTGAAGGGCGATCTTAATGCTTCAGCAGACCACATTTTGGACAACGCCATGCTTCCAACTTTGTGGACACAGTTTGGGGAAGAACCTTTTCTATTCCAGCATGACTGTGCTCCCAGTGCACAAAGCAAGCTCCATAACGACATGGCTGGATGAGTTCGGTGTGGAAGAACTTGACTGGTCCATGCAGAGCCCTGACCTGAATCCCGGAGATTGCAAACTAGGCCTTCTTGTCTATTATCAGTGCCTGAACTCATAAACGCTCTGCAGAATGAATGGGCACAAAGTCCCACAGAAACACTCCAAGAGCCTTCCAAGAAGAGTGGAACCAACTCCATATTAAAGTCTGTGTGTTTGAACGTAATTAAAGTCCTTGTCGGTGTAATGGTGAGGCGTTCCAACACTTATGTACATATAGTATAGGACATATGGGGTTTCTGAACACTGGCACATTAAACACAATTGTATTATGCGTGGAAAATAATGAAGTGAAGTGAAAATGAAGTGATCCCCTTTAAAAAAAAAGTGTGATTATGTGTCATTTCATGTCACATATGTTATCACACATTGTTCAGGTTTTTCTTTGCGAACACACTTCGAATGTGAAACCTGAGGTTTCGTCAGGGACAACGCGCCTGATTAGCGGCCTCACATTGCAGCACGTTGCAAAATGTACTCCTCCACGAAAACGTCTGCCTAAACTGCCTTGGCTGCCTTCGCACAGATGGATCTGTCCGTGTTCAGTGCACTCCGAGCTGGTAATGCTCAAGGTGACATCCACACCTAATCTCTCCAGCAGAGTCACAGCTATCAGATGTCTCCCATATTGCTCAGCGAAGGTCCAAATGACTGTCTGAAACCCAAAATCTGTGGATACACAGTGCACAAGCAAAACGAATCAAATAAAAAAAAAATGCTGCAGTGGCAGCAACTGTGAGGGAAAAAAAAACCCAGACATCCCTAGAGCAGACTTTTAGGTTTGATTTTTTGGTTGGCTTTTATTTCATTTTTACCACTGTTCATATCCAGGTGCATCATTAGGCCTGGTGGTCTGAGGATACAGCCCTGAATGTTTTATCCATAGTCCCGGATTTCGGCTATACCCAGCTCTATTGTTATGTCGTTCAGATCTTTACTGATAAAGCAAACCTTCTACAATAAAACTAAACAAGATAATACCTCCCTTATTACCTCCTTACCCCCACCCCACACCCGTCAAACAAAATGATTACTCGCTCTCTCATGCTCAAAACTTTGTGCTCTGTTTACACTGACAATATTAATGTTTATTATAGCATATTGGTACAAAAACATTTCAGGGGCTTTAATAACAGTAATTAATAATTATTACCTGGTAGCAGCATATCTATAGTCTAAGCCAGGGGTGTCAAGCTCCGGTCCTGGAGGGGCGGTGTCCAGCACAGTTTGATGGTTCTCCTACTCAAACACATTCACTAAACCTGACAGTTAACTGGCGAGGTGAACCAAGTGTTTCTGAGTAGGGAAATCACCAAAACGTGCTGGACCACGGTCCTCCAGGTCTGGAGTTCCACACCCCTGGTCTAGGCTATACTTACAAAACTGTTCTAAGTGTGTTTGACAGCATTTCATAGTGAGATTCCCTCTTCAGAATCAGCTCTTTCCAGTCTTTCCAGTATAAAAAAGAGAAAGACTGACATGGTGCGACTGTCTTGTCTTTTCTACTTACACATACACAAATGCCAAAACTGCCATGCTGACCTAAAGACTTTATATAGAATAAAGACCAGAACAGCTCTGAGCAATCTAGGCCAGCACTGGACATCTGGTGGTGCATGGCCTGTGGATTAGAGTCACTAATGCTGACCAGGGCTGCCTCCATGAAAAACCACATTATAGTTACATTGTTACTGCTACTGCGATATACCTTGAGATACAGGACCATTCAAAACTACGTTGTGCCATGATTTAAACACTGATGTACAGCACCCTCATTAACCCTTAGAACCCTAGCTTCGGCGCAACAAATGGTAAATCGTCGTCATGCGGCAAAATAACCTCTTTACAGGAAAGCTCCCCCAGTTTGTGTTGATGCTCAAGGTGTCAGACGTCATGCTGAGCTTTGTCTGGTGTTCCTTTGTCACACAGGACCAAAGTTAATGTAATTTAAAAAAAACCTTAATAATAATCATAATAATAATAAACTGCTACTGGCCTTTTCTAAATGGCATTACACGCAAATGGCCATTATGAATGAAAATTCTATTATTTTAGGTCTTAGAAACAAACTGAGATCTCTGAGCCCAGGAGAACTTTCAGGATAGTCTCCGCCCACAAGTGGGTGGGGAAAACCCACAGACAGCAGTTTTAGACTGTTTCACACCATTTATATTCGCTGAAATCAGAGTTCAAAGGGTTAAACTCTTTTTTACGATTATCATATTTGTTTAAAAACCTTCCTGGAAAGTCTGATACACGCAAGTATCGCAAAGGCTAACAAATGTTAAACAGTTCAGGCTTGATAATGGAGAACAGGAAGTTGCTTTGCCGTCCAGCTGGTCCTTCATGTCAAAGCTACTGCATCTGAGGTCCAGAACCATGGACTGTCCATTTTACCCACTTTGCTAACAACTGGAGGGTCTCATATAAAATGAGAGTAGAAACTATCATCATATGGTCTCCTCCCACATTGACCCTTCTGCTGCTTCCCTCACACTGTGCCGTATCTGCCCTCTTCCAGCCCTCCCTCTCTGCTTACTACAGCATTTCCCTGCGCCTCCCTCTCTCTCTCTCTCTCTCTCTCTCTCTCTCTCTCTCTCTCTCTCTCTAACCCAAATAGGCTTATAACTTCTGTTTGCTCTCTGCATGGCTTATAGTTGAGTTTGCTTATGTCAAACTAGATCAGACTAAGTGTGTATCATAGGTTTCTTTGAAAGGACAGTGTACTGCGGGTCATGGTGAAGACAGGCTGCAGGGATTTTTATGTATATTTTGGTGCAAGGGTCTCTCTCTCTCTCTCACTCTCTCTAACCCAGATAAGTTTGGCCTCTGCGTTGCCTCTGCGAGTTTCAGACTTAAAGTGGAGTTTCAGGCTTATTTCAGGCTGCTCATGCTCAGTGTTTCTTTTTGGAGATGCGGCTGGGAGAAGGAGGGGTTGAACAGAGTTGTTTGTTATCTTGAGCTGATGCAGCAAAGGTGTAGTAAAAGAGTTATTCAAGTACTGACAACCGAGACGTGTTTAACGTGTGAAGTTTGAATAGCTTTAGAGAAAAAGTAATAGAAGCTAGTGTGTCATTGAAAATGGACAAAACTGCAGACAAGATAGCTGGCAAAATTCTTTTGTTCAGTTGTTTGGACAACAGCAGGCCATGCAGTGTTAGAAACTACATAAGGAGACCTATTTGCTATTGCTTGAAGGGATCGGCTCTGTTGTCAGAAAGTCTTGACCAACACTTTGCAAAGTAAAGATTGTCCATTGTCGCCAAACATTCAACATATATTCTTGCACATCCTTGGCGTCTTGCACTGCACTAGACTACCTCAATATATATCTGCTGCTCTCTACCTCAAAGTATATCCCCTGCTGCCCCCCTAAATGAATGTTTGTTGCACCTGTTATACTGTCTTGTGTTACTTTTTTGTCTTCATGTTGTACGTTGTGTGCGGTTGGATTTTGTGCTGTCCGTGCACCTGGGATGGTAAGAAACGTAATTTTGTTTTATCATATACTGTGTTTGTGAATGGATGACAATAAAATCCAACTTGACTTGACATACGCGAACAAACCACAGCACACTGTGTGAACAGCACAGAATGGTTCATTGCATTTAACCCTTTCAGAACGCAGTCAGGAACGCAGTGCCTCGGGAGCAGTATGTGGGGATGGTACCTTGCTCAAGAGTACCTCAGTGGTGACACTGGCAGGCCTGGGATTCAAACCTACAACCTTCTGATCACAGGGGCAACTCCCTAACCACCAGCCACCAGCTGCCTCACAAAAGTATGCGATATAGTTCTAACAATCTTGAACTGTTTTATTCCAGAACGTGTCGTTCTCACATCTCCCAGAGTTCCTTTGTGCTGTTTCAGCTTAGAGGAGGGCACAGACTGGCGAGTCAATAGAGCCGAGTCCTCCAATCACATCACTGGTCCAGTGTTTTTTGTGGATTGTTCTCCAAAATGGCTTTGAAGGTAAAGGCCGTGAACTCTGTAAAGACACAGCACCTGCTGCTATTAAAAAAGAGCCTAATCTTACTCTTCCCCATTAGAAGTTTGAAGCGAGTGTGTGATGATTAAGGCAGTTTGCACAATGCCAGTTGGTGACTATAAGTTTCTGTTCCTTATTAGCCACATTAGCATCACAGCTCCTCCCTTTCTTTTAAACCAAACCATGCGCTGACGCAGCTCTGTGTTGTGTTTATGGGTGTTTTTTAGTGAACGATGGCAGTAACTCAGACTGAAACACGCTCCCACACTCTGCCCCACTGCCAGCCCTGATGAGATGTCTTTGATTTCTTTGATATCCTGATTAAAGGCAGCTATATTCACCGCATCCACAGAAACCTCGCCGACTCTGTAATTACACGGGCCGGAGTAGTCCAACTCAGCCTTTATATTCATATGGGGTCAATTTTACTGTTTACCCAGAAAAATCAAACGCCACAGTGAATGACCCCGGAGAGTCCACACGGCCATTTAATATTTAAAAGTCTAGTATTATTACTGACAATTTGCTCTGACTTCAGTTTAAAGTGACATAAATGATTGCATTTATTATGACATAATTAGTCACACAATGAATAACACTTACATTTAATTTACAATAAAACAATACAATACGTTCATATCTGCAACAACCACTATTTTATTTGTTTCTGAGTAAAAAAAAATTTTTTTTTCTTTTCACCAAACAAGACTATACACACAACAGGCCCTTCAGTTCTCCGCTTCTCCTTACGAGCATAAATGTGGTAAATGTGGTGTGGTTTGAAAGAATCAGCATTTTCCACGGAATCCCTTGCTCGTTTCAATGAGCTACAAGTGAGAGTGTTTTTTAAAGCAAACATTTAAGAAGACGCTATTCGAGGCATATGCAGCTAGGAGGATCAGAATTCAGTGGCATTTCTGCAATGACCTTTACAGGCTGGAGGAGGTAAGCGGTGGTCCCACAAAATAAAATGTAGCAATGTTGTCAGCATAGCCTTAAACGTAAACAGAATACTTCAAGTGTCACGCCAAACTTTTTGATGCTTTGGGGGGTGTTTTTTGGATGTTCACATACATTTTTTTCTCCAATTTAGTCAAGGCCTATTCCCGCTAGCTAGACTTCCTCCTATCACGTGATGCGTACCAAGGTTGGGGGGGTGAAGGCAAGCATATGTTTTCTTTTCAGACTCATGAAAAGACACATCACTGGACAGCTCAACATGTTTAAAGGAGAACCCTGTCAGGTAAGAGATGCCTGGTATCATACTTATAGCAAAGGGAGAGAAAGGGCCATCCTATCCACCCAGAAAAAGTGCGAGGGCCAGTGCTCTATTCTGAATTTTTGAATACCTGTCCTTTACACTATGTGAACATTTCAGTATTTTCTTTATTTTTATTCAGTATGACTATGTCTGACCCAGCCTTCTTATATGTGCAAACATATGTGGCCAGTAAAGGCCAATTCTGACACATTGCAATATGTCAATATATTCAGAAACAGAATCTTTTCAAGATATCGCAATCCTGCATGGGTCTGTCTGGCCGTTAGCTGGTAAAGCGGAGCCAAACATGGGGGAAGCTGTAGTGAATTGGCACTGGCTTGAGCCTCAGCATGGGTAAAATGAAGCGATGCGCTGTGTATTGTGTTTGTCTAACTAGACATGCTTAATTCCAACAAATGGCACATCACCAGTGCTGCAGCGGGAGAGAGCGCTTGTATGAGCGAGAGAGGTTGGGAGAACAGTAATACAAAAGGGAGTACCAAACCGGAGCCACCAAAAAGCTTAGGCTGGCACAAAGTGTCCAGGTCAGTCCACTGCGGAGGCTTTAATGGACTCCAGATGGGCTTTTCCCCTCTCGCCGCTGAAAACACCGCATGGCTGAAAAGACGTCAGCTCAGGCAGTCAAACGCTTTCCAGTAATCCTGCCCAACCCTGGCCTTCTCTCTGTGCTTGTGAGAATGTGTGTGTCTGAGAGTCTGGCACTGCATCCACAGGCAGGGGAAACACACAGGGATGCAAGACTACAGGAGTCCTCAGGTCAAAGGTCAGAAAGAGGATAGGGAGGAATTACTGGTCACAAGTTGATCTGAGATTCTCACAGGACATAAACATGTGCACATTTATATATATATATTATATATATATAAGGGCATTAACGACTCCAGATTTTTTCTAGTCGACTTATCCGTCAGCATAGTCGAAGTCGAGTCGACTAGTCGTTTGATGACGTCACACAGACGCAGCGGAGGAACACAGGTGTCCAACAATGAGCAACTTTTAGTAAAGTTCTCTGTAACGTTAACAGACAACATGACAATTAAACAAAACAAAACAATGGCTGATACCTTGAATTTCTGGTAAATTTGAGTATACAACAGAAAGTGGGAATAGCTTAAGCAGCCACTCAGCGTCCTCTGGACTGGACGACTCTCTGCAGTGCTAGTGTTAGCCATGTTAG
>JBBIGA010000132.1:14822513-14834295 GCA_037576975.1 Alestes dentex | reverse complement strand
GGATGTATGGAGATGGAATAGTAGGAATGGATGGAATATAAACCGCAGTGTTGATATTGCTCCTTGTGTGTGCTTTTCAAGGCAATTTGCAGCATCTAAGCTGCTTATTAACATAAAGTGCAGGAACATTACAATACGCAAACAATTACAATAGACTAAACAATCAACTTGCCTATGTGGTTTCTGACTCTGTAAGGCCTCGTCCACACGGACGTCTGAATCAGGCGTTTTTTGGGTGTTCGTGGTGCCAGGTGAGCGCCGACTGAGCGCAGACCGTTTTTCTGCTCATTGCAGCAAATCCCAGTGTCCACACGGACATTCAGCCCCGGCGCTCGGGCGGCTGCGCGCTCGTGTGGCGTCAAAAAAACGCAGCATGCAACATTTTCTTGGCATCAAGTTCTGCCGAAATCCTGACCAAAATGAAGAAAACGCCGGTACTGCGCTTACATGGCGTTCGGTTGTCATTCTGGAGGACTGAATATGTCCCATGATTCAATTGTTCTGGGAACCACGACAAATCAAGTTTTGAAGGAAAATGTGAAACTACAAATCCCAACACGTCAACAGTCTGGAGAGAATAATTACTGCCCCCACAGATTAATTCATGAAACTACACATTGGGCTGCAGGCTGGCGTTAAACAGCGTCAGACGAACGCCAGTGTAACGCCAATCAAGCGCAGATACAAAACGCCACAAAAAGGCCTATGGCGTTTAGAGCGCGTTCATTTATCCAAGATTCAAACGTCCGTGTGGACGAGACCTAAGACATACAGTTATCTATACCAATGGACAAGATTACCCACAAAAACACCCACAAAATTTAGGCTTATAATATCTGCTGAAGTTTTAGTGGTACAAAGTACTTTTTGCTTGTAAAGTAGAAATCATGTAAGCATGGCTAATCATGTGCGGGTAATTTATGCCCACAGTTGGTGCAATGCTAATAACTTGGATATAATCTTCTGTTATTTATTACCTACATTTGCCTTGTAGCTCTAGTACAAAAACCATCTCCAAACCTGTCTAGGCTGATTGATGAAGTTAAAAAAAAGACAGTGGTAAACACCCCCCCCCCCATACACAAATTATCCCCATGCACACGCACTGATTTCAAATTTCAATTAATGTGTTACCAGTCCCTCAGAGAGATGAGTAAAATCTGTGTCAGGGCTAATTATAATCATTTATTACATTTCGTTTATGTGTAAGTGAATTAGAAAATGAAAAACGATCCACTTAAACAAATCTTAAAGTATGCTTTTAATCCTCACTAAAGCAGTCAGTTTAAGGTCAGAAACCCTTAAGTGAGAGCTGTAGGCAACAGGCAACACTGACTAAACTCTTGCAAACGTGACCCATATCGTACCATTTCATTTTCTGGTATCAATGGGAAAGTCCTCCTTGGTGATACATAAGACTATTTGTTTGTTTTGCATTTCCCCCCACGTAACCACTTAATTCTTGCTAGGGTTGCAGGTACTGGAGCCTATCCTGGGCCAACGGGTGTGAGGCAGGGACTCACATATACACACACACACCATTCACTCACACACTCACACCTACGGTTCATTTAGAATCCCCAATTCACCTGACACACACGTCTTAGGACTGTGGGAGAAACCAGAGACCCCAGAGGAAACACACACCACCAGGAGTAGAACATGAAAACTACACACACACACACACACACACACACACACAAGGCCAGGATCCAAATTTAAACCCCCAACCTTGGCACAGCGTACCCACCGTGGGGCCTTTCCCCCAATAATCTTCCCAGTTTAGTCATACCCTATTCCACCCGACTAGCTAGTAAAGAAAAATGACAGAACTATTGTCATAGTTCCATATATAACCAAATATCTGTATATTGTTTATACATATTTTGTTATTAGACTTTAATTACATATATCCTTTGATATCTAAGTTAATCACATTCCATTCTTCAGTGTGTCAGTTCCCTTTTGTTTTATATGGTAATTGTGCTGTGTCATCCTTTGTTATAAGTTGTGCTATATTCATATTACATTTTTTTTTTTTTACTTCTGAGGCTATATAATGGAAAAAAAAATTAGAAAGAAAAACATTGTGAATTCATCATGTTTGTGATGTCATAGTCATGAAAAAATATGGCTGTTTATTCACCCTACAGCAACAGACCACCCACTCCTGCTCAAAGTGTTGACTAAAGAAAATTGTTAAAGAAAAATCGTGTGAAAAAAGTGTAATATGAAGAAACCAGAAAAGGGATATGTATGTGGGAATATTTATGTGGATGTAAATTTAACAAAGTGAACAGTACTTTGATCAACATTTGCAGTTTCAAAAATAAACTGTGTAAAATGTGCTCCCAGAGTGAGTCCCAGCCTCACGCCCGTGGACCCCATTATAGGCTCCCGGTACCCGCGACTCTAGTAAAGATTAAGCGGTTACAGAAAATGAGTTAATCAATGAATAATAAACTTCACTTGACATGACTTCATACACCAGAGACTGGAAAGCCATGAAACTTGCAGCTTCACTTTATTTCAATAAATAAAGTGTTCTTCAGTAAAAAAGTATTTGTAGATTTAACTGTAAATCTAAACATTGCACTAAATGTTGTCTTGTCTTGTCTTTTGTCCAGTCACACTGTTGCTCGTGTTTTTCCTTGCACACTCTTACTGGCCTGTCTGCACTTGTGGTCTGTTCTGTTCTGTTCTGTTCTGTTCTTGTGTTGCACCATGGTCCTGGAGGCACGTCGTTTCGTTTCACCATGTGCTGTGTGTATATGGTTAAAATGATAAGAAAACCTACTTGACTTGACTTGAAATCTGTAGAACTAGTTATTTTAAAGACAGAAGTAGTAAAGAAGAGTGCAGTAGTAATGTGACCATTTTTTCCTTTTGTCTGATTGGAACCTACCTAAGGAAAGCGAAAGTGACTGGAACTGTTTTGTTACTGTCTTGCTCCAGTACTGGAAAGTTCATAAAATAATAGGTTTTCTCAGGAGCTTCTTTCAGTGTACTTCATCCTAACACTTGTACTGCCAGATTGGAATAGTTATCATTTCAAATGTACAGTATTTGTATAATACAGTACAGTCACGTATTTCCAACCTTTATTCACAGTAACTGCCCAGTGGCCTCTATTACAAGTATTTCAAGTTTTCCCTGTTTTTTTTATTTTTTTGCAGGTAATCGACTACACAGTACAGGTGCGGCAGATAGAGACCAAGCTGAGAAATCCAGGAGAGCTCTTTTAAATGACAATACTGTTGGAAAAGCACCCAGTGTTTATGCAGTAAAGAGTCATTAATTCCAGGTAGGGTTAAGATAGCGACTGCAGTGTGAGTCATGCCTGAATGCACATAGTGCGCTGTTCATTAGTGTTGAACACAGTGTTCAGCAGCGAATTCAAACGGCGTCGAGTTACACTGAAGGAGATGAAACTCCAACCCCTGTGGATCAATACTTCAGCCTCAGAAGCCATTTAATCTTGACGTTTAGCACGCACACACCCTGCTCAATCTTGATTGGTCAATAATTAATTAACAAAGCAATTCTGCCAAAACTCTGTAATTGAATGGAATAAATTAGCATTTCCCCAGCCTTGACTTTGCCTCTATGAAACCATATTTCCTGGCAGTGAAAGTATAATCTACTTTACAGTAGCTGCAATTTCTCATCTCCACTCAGCCAGAAAATGTGATGTTGAGTATTTCATCACATTAAGAGTTGCCATGCTGGAGGGTAAAGGTTCTATATTTTTCCTTCCTGTTCCCTTTGCACCCCAAAGAAGTAACCACCAAAAGGGTTAGAGGACCAGTGGCTAATCCAGCCACAAAAATGGCACAAAAGCACCCACTTCATTGAAAATAACAGGTTTTAGTGGAGTTTATATGGTTTTCGTGGCAAACAGAGGAAGGTGGAGTGAATGCACATGCTGAATACAGGAAAACAGGAATCTTATCACTGCTATTTATGCTCTTTTCTAAGTGTTGAATGATTGTCCATGGTAATCGACCGTGTGTTACAGATGCAGTAGTCTTGTAGGACCAAACATGACAACTCCCCCTATAAGAATAGAATGCGCCCCAAATTCCTTGTAGTCCTTTAGCTCTTTTAACGTCCGGTGTCAGCACAAGCTTTTGGGGGATTTTGGGGGGATTTTTAGCTATGCTGGCTCACATTGCAACCATGGGCTAACAATAGGTTACTTGTCTGCCTTACAATAAACAAAAGTGCAGCTTTTGGACTGGTTTAGAAATTTTACACTTAGGTGGGCCCACCATATTCCACCCATATTTAGTCCAAAATTTCTCATGGTTGTCCACAAATGTTCTTGTCATAAGATCACATCTGGCTTTGCAAGATGGCAGATTCAACAGATTTTGAATCTGTTTAGGATTCTTTCACTTTTTAAAGTGAAGTGAAGTGAAAGTGATCATTTGGTCATACGTGAACACACCACAGCACACAGTGTGAACAGCACGAAATTCTTCCTCTGCATTTAACCCATTCACCAAGTGAAGCAGCGGGCAGCCAGGAACACGGCGCCCGGGGAGCAGTGTGTGGGGACGGTACCTTGCTCAGGGTACCTCAGAGGTGCCTAGCAGTCTTGGGAATCGAACCCACAACTTTCTGATTGCAGGGCGAGTTCCCTAACCACTAGGCTACCAGCTGTTATCTGAAGCATTTCAACATAAGCTTTTAGATCAAAATAGTAATACTGTACTAATTACTACAGAGTAGGAAAAAAGTAGGGGGTTCTAAAAAAGGGCAAATGGAAGGACAGGATGGGAGTGCATTGTTTGGGTTAAAGTTAATGGACAAGTAGATCCACTGCTTGTCAAAGATCTTCAGATGCCTAGCTTTTCAAAATGTCTTTAATACAAAAAGGCATGTGTTGTTTGTTGCCTTTCTTTTGCCACAAGTGCATTTGGACAAAAAAAGATTATAAATATGTTAAAGCAAAAGGTGGTTTAAACACATGAAAGGTTTCTTAATTTCCTTAGAGCTTCCAACTAATTATTTGAAAGCCGGAACAGGACTAGCATACTTAATTAATTTCATACATTTATCTGCAACCAAATTGGTTAATTATGTTGAACAAAAATGCTATCTGGCTCCCTCTCATGCCATCAAAACAGCTCTGACAGTTTCAGCCATGGACCGTTTCTCTGCTGTGGTATCTGGCACCAAGACATTAGCAGCAACTGCTGCAAGTTGCAACATGGGGTCTCCACGGTCAGAGAGTCCAGCACATTCCAATGTACAGGTCAACATCTGAAACTCTTTCCTCAAATCATTCCTGATCATTGTTTGCGATGTGGCAGGGCGCAGTATCCTGCTGGAACAGGGCACTGTGATTAGGGAATACCGTCATCAGGAAGGGGTGTACTTGGTCTAAAACAATGTTTAGGTAGGTGGTACGTGTTAAAGTAACACCCACATGAATGCAAGGACCCAATGTTTCCCAGCATAGCATCATACATCCTACACTGGCTTGCCTTTTATCCTCAGTGTGTTGTGGTGACACACACATGAACAAACCATGCTGTCTGCTGCCACTGCGGCACGACTTTTTGGAGCTGTGAAAATTAGCGTGAAATTAGCTCCTCCTTTAGGGGGCTCCAGGACCAGCTGCGGTTAGGTGTATACCTAGAGCCAGGGCACCGGACACTGCAGGGAACCTGAAGTGGTTAGCTAGCCATGGCTATGACAGGATAGTGATTCATGTGGGGGCTAACGACATTCACCCGCGGCAGTCAGAGGTTACTAAGAGTAGTGTAAATGAGGTGTGTAAATTAATGAGGTGTGTAAATTAGCCCAGATGATGTCCGAAGCCATAACATGCTCTGGCCTTATCCCAATGCAGCACGGCCCTTAGGCCTACAGCAGACTTGCTGGATGTCCCTGTGGTGCTCTGAAAACAGTGTGGGTTTTATTGACAATCGGTCCACGCTTGAGGGCAAGCCTGATCTCTTGGCTCGGGATGGGATCCACCTTTCGCAGGAGTGTGCTGCTCTCATTTCTTGCAGCATAGCCCACAGCCTGTTAGCTGACGGTCAGAACAGCTCAGATAATCGCTGAGGCCAGGCACCAGATAGACAGGCTAAACTAACCATCTGCTAGCTGCCTTGAGTCACTACATGGGTCCCACTCTGTCAAGATTGTGTCTGTTCCCCGAACTAAACGGAAAAGTAGAAAAACTCAAGAAGTATTTTTTTAATAATCAACCTTTCTCAAACAACCTCAGCACCTTAGATCTAAAGCTTCAGCTGGGAGTGCTGAACATCGGATTGCTCAGTCCCAAAGCTGTTGTTGTAAATGAAATAAACACTGATCAGAATCTTGATGCCTCATGTCGTACAGAATCCTGGATTAGACCTGCCCAGTTTGCTGTTCTTAACGAGGCTGCCCCCACTGGCAATAACTACATACACAACCCCAGTAGAGAGGAAGGCACAGGAACCAATCACAGAAGAATTAATCAGAAAACGGGTTTCACTTTTACTTTCTTTGAAACTCTTTTCCTTAACATAAACTAATCTAGATACAAATAAGAGAAATCTTTCTCTCTATTTACTGTCTACAGGCCATCAGGGCCTTATACAGAGTTCTAACAATAATTTAGCTGTTTCTTAGCAAATCTAGCAGTACACAATGATAAAGTAATTGGATTTTAATATCCAATTACTTTATCATTTTAATATGAAAAAGAACAGGATCCATTGAAATCTGCGTTTGCTGCAACTGCAGATACTGTAGGCTTTACTCCAAATGCAAAGGGGGCCCAACTACTGTGGTCCGGCTCTTGATTTAATCCTAAATTTAAATGTGCTCCATCTTAATCATAATGTAAGCACATCCCGTATGTCTATGCCGTATAATAACATCCACCACATCTCTTAGTTTCACTGAAAACTTCTGAGATTTATAAGCCCCGTTAGCTCTCCATCTTTTTTATTTACAGTGTACATGCTGACATTAAATCTCAGCCAATCTACATGGCAGAGATTTAAATATATATATATATATATATATATATATATATATTTATTTCAGTTGCAAATTTCTGTAGACAGGGACATAAGCAAAATATTAGAATGATAAATCATTACGGTTCAAATCCAAATAAATCTGTGCAGCAAGTCATGTTTCCAGTTTATGTTGGAAGAACCAAACGATTTTTACTGTGCAATGACTAGAATATTTAATAAAAGATTAGAGGGCTCATCAAAATGAGGCAGAGGGTTAGTCAGGGCCAGTAAGCCCAGCCGCGCTGTATTGATCATGTTAAACCATACACACCCCCTCAGGCCATGATGCCACAGTTGAAAATGCTCAAACACACACACACACACACACACACACACACAAACCTCACCTCAAACACAAAATGTATTTGATTAATCCCACCCCCAAGAAAGAAGTACATCCATAATTCATCTGCTTAAATGACAAATGAAAACAAAAATCAATTTGTGGCACACAGTCTAGGAGGAACCATTACAAATTCTTTCATTCTATCATTTTCCATCATTGCTCATACATTTTCAGTAGCACTTGGAGCCTTGAAAGATTAATGTGTCGAAAGTCCTCAGATGCTTGTTCATATTATCATGCCATGTGGACAACAATTATTAAATTAACCAACCAGTTACCAAACCGACCTCATCTGTCTAATGATATATTCTTGTGTACAGTTAATCATGATGAAAATGGGAATTTGCATCTGTCCCCGTGGTAAAACGCAACTTTTCCAAATCTGATGTTTCCTCCTGTGTACATGTCTTTCCTGAATATCCTTAATGGATCGTCTAATCAAGGAGGTCATTAAGGAGTTCTGAGCAGTCTCGTGCATTGAACTGACATCATAAGAGGGAATTTAAATTAAGCCTTTTTAAACACAATGCAATCTCATGCTTAGAAAACAAACCGAACGTATTTTCTTAGGGATTAAAGAGCGTGTGAAAGACTGAGATTACCAGTGAACATAATGAAACTGACTGATGTAATTATACGTGGTACCACTTTTTTTGAGTGTTGCGCAGCTCTGGGTGTTTGAAAACCTCCAAACTGTTGGATGACTGACTGACTAGATTTTCCTTGATCTTGAAAGACGTTGAATTTATTATGGATGACCTTTACTAGGCAGCTCTACTGCACTTTGCAGTGTCTTTTTTTCAACCTTAATATGTGCTTTAAAAATAAAGAATAGAGAAATGATCCACACTCACAATGCATGTTGCCTAATAAAGAACACTGAATAGGCACACTGGAGAGAGAACTTAAAAAGTTTGACCCTTAAGTCTGTCAACCTCACTAAAATACTCAAAGCAAACTAGCAAACTCCATCAAATGTGATACTTAAGCAGATGTAGCAGTAGTAGACTATTTTCTAGTCGATGCTGTTAGATAATCATGCAACGTCAATTAAATGTGCGCCAGTATCAGCGAGCATATACTATTACTCAGATTTCAACGACCTCACAACATTGAATTTCAGAGATTTGCAACATTTTTGTTTACCACCGTTTGTGATACAGGCAAAAATTACATGTTTCCCAACAGCGTAGACACAGAGTTCCTTATCTGGGTATAATTGCCAACTATAAAATGATACAACCATGAGTGGCCTGCAGGGCCTCGACTGTGTCGTCACATTGCCGTTCTGTATCATGGTTTGAAATGAAAAATACCTGGCAGGTTTACCGGCTCCTTATAATTTTGGTTAGAAGGCTTCTCATTTTTATATTGTCTCATCTCAAATGTCAAATAATTCTAAAATCTAGCTGAGGAATCTGTCAAAACTGTCATAACTAACAAAGCCGCTTTGTTTGAAATAACCTAATGTCTAATGTAATTTCCAGCCTCTGCAAGAAACAACATTTGCCCTCCTTCTATGAAGCTGTCAGCAACGTCAGTAAGTGCAATTAATGAACAAAAGCTCCGAACACAGCAGCACTTTGCTTCCACATTTGTTCCCTAATTGACCGCAAAATTCTGAATGATTTAGCGCCGGCAAATCAAATTTGGCACAAAAGGGAACAACGTGCAATCCCTTAAAGGGGCCATATCATGGAAAGCTGAATTTCCTCACATCTTTGAGTTTTAAGAGCTTGATATATCAACGGTTCACAGAATACTCAGGCCCCACTCCATACAGTATGAGAAAGCAAAACTGTTGGTATTGTATTCATCATGGTAGAGATGTAGGAGCATGACAGGATGTAAATACCGTGTGAGTTTATCACAGTGGCTCAGGATGTGGGTTCCACCAACCGGGATAAAGCTTAAACTTGAAGGTTAAAAAGGTACATTAAAAAGTAAGTTTAAAGTTTGGCATTATAGCTACACTATAGTCAAGTCAAGTCAAGCAGAGCTTTATCATCATCCTAGCCATAAACATTAAGTGCACAGTGAGACAAAATATCATCCTCCTGGACCATAGGAGCAACACAGAACCCAACACAACAGCAGCACACTCAGACAGATCAACAACTGGGGATAAAAAAGGGGGGAATTAATTATAATGAAACCTATTTAAATATATATATACTGTATATTATGGAAAGCCAAACAGGAAATATTCAGTGAAACCTGATATATATGGAATGAACGCGGATATGTATTGAATGAAACCCGATATGTATTGAATGAAACCCGATATATATTGAATGAAACTTGATATATATAGAATGTAAGCGGATATATACTGAATGAACCCGGATATATATTGAATATAACCCGATATATATTGAATGAAACCTGATACTGTATATAAGGAATGAAAGCAGATATATATGGAATAAACACGGCTATTTATATGGAATGAAACCTGATATATATGAAATGAACATGGCTATATATGGAATGAAAGTAGATATATATGGAATAAAAACTTGATATATATGGAATGAACGTGGATCTATATGGAATTAAATCGGATCTTCCACTGTCTAATCCAGGAAAATGGCTAAAATCCCATCTTGATGAACAGAATGTAGGATGTCTGCCTTCAAAGAAATAAAAAAAAAATTATATCATCTTTGGCTTTTATTGTGTGAGACCCAGAGAAGTTGACCAAAGCAGTGCCAGCCCGTAATGTCACGTTCATTGTATATATATTGCGTTTTTCATTCAATATCATTTCAGTACTTTGTGTACACGCCACGGTTCTTCAAAATATATTTTATATGGACAAATGGTGTAAAATAGAAATTGTTCACACAATTAAAGCCAAAGATTTTTTTTTTCTTTGAAGGCAGACATCCTACACTCTATTCATCAAGACAGGATTTTACCCATTTACCAGGATTACACAGTGAAAGATCCGATTTCATTCCATACAAGTTTTTATTCCATATATATCAAACATACAAGTTTTTATTCCATATATATCAAGTTATTTTAAGTACTGGATATGCTCCGGGAAGGCAATAGTAAAATGTTTAACTGTAAAAATTATTGGTGATTACCCGTACATTTTATTGTATTACTAAAAAAATGTATTACAAAAAAAATGTATTACTAAATAATTACATTAAATAATTACTGTATTTACCCTGCTTATACCAAAGAAAACAGCAGCATACCAAAGAAAACATGCTTGCATGAATTAATTGTGGGAGACGGTATAAACTGTCCAGCGCCTATACGGTTTACCTTTACATTTTAAGCGTAATGTATTAAACTGAGTCTAAAATGGAATTAAAGTGTTTTGAATTCAGTCATTTTTTTTATCAGAACTGGACTAATAATTGTTGCCAAAAACTCCTGCAAATTCGTGGAAAACGCAGATATCCTCCACATTTTTTTTTTTGCTTTTTTCGTGGCAATATATAATTCTTCATGCATTTTAGTGCTCAATTATTAAGAATAATATCATTTACTAATTTTGTAACATAAATATTAATGTAAATTCAGCTCCATTTTAATATAAAATATAACTGTATAAATGTTTTTGTACTGTCCAGAGAACACAGAAAGCGTGTCTTGGGACAGTTAAATACTGCTGTACTCAGAGGTGGGAGGTTTGAAAGTAGCCAATCCGAGAACGTTATTTATTTCTCCTTGCTGCTGATTGGCTGCTGCGGTCTGATGCACCTGTGGCAGCGGCAGTCCAGAATTTCCGCTGTGGAGCGTCTCGAGTGTTCCTCTTGTTTTGTCCTTCTCAAAGCCCTGTATTTTTATTACTGTAAATTAAAAGAGGCTGTTGAGCTCAGTCGCTGTCCAGTGTCTGGTTTAACCAGCAGGTCTCTACAATACGACTCCTCCTGAAGCCCCTGAATAAGACGTACAGTAAATTATTGAACTGTAAAAATAATTGGTGATTACCCGTACATTTTAATGTACAGCTGAAGTTCAGTGTGAACTGTGCAGTACGCACCCTTTCTTTAAGGGTAATGTATTAAGCTGAGTTTAAAATGAAATTAAAGTGTTTTCGGAGCATTTTTGGGGGCATATTTAGGGTTTACACTATAAAAATAGGCATTTTAGGTTTTTTTTTTACCACATCACAACAACACGCTTTTTCACTATATGCGGGTGCTCTTGGAACATATGTGTATATAGCTGTACATGTGTGTATATATATACACACACTCACACACATATATATGTATATATATGTATACACATATATATGTACATATATGTCACTGCGTGTTCTGTTGAATAATTATGCATGTGACGAATAAAGACTCTTGAATCTTGATTCATCACCATATGTGGATCCAATAAGTGGAGAGAAATCCAATAAGTGTGGGGAAATTGTGTTCAGTTTAAGCCTCAC
>JBBIGA010000132.1:14795310-14822413 GCA_037576975.1 Alestes dentex | reverse complement strand
GAATCATGAACCTTTCGCGATAGAATCCGCTCCACTTAATCGATAGAAGAAAACACACACCACTGGAAATCCGCTCGAGTTTGCCTCCAACTCACCGCATGCAAGTGAAGTGAATTGGCAGTGCACAGACAGGCTGCTCAGATTTCCAGTGGTGTGTGTGTTCTTCTATTGATTAAGTGGAGTGGATTCTTTTGCGAAAGATTCAAGATTCGACAGCGCTGAGTGAACTAATTATTTATGTGATCTGATTGAATGGCGACGACGCCCATGGTCGGTGGATACCTCGCTGAGCTCTGCCCCTTACCTCGGCTATACTGTTCACGTCGTGCTTACCCCAGCATACAGACCACTCCTTACCCCAGCATACAGACCACTCCTTACCCCAGCATACAGACCACTCCTTACCCCAGCATACAGATCACTCGTCAGACATGCCAAGCCCGTCCTGAAACAGACGAAAATCTAGCCCTTAGGTGCCATCTTTGCTTCTCAAGACTGCTTTGAGCATGTTGACTGGGAAATGTTTAGGAAGGCTGCAACCTGTGGTGGGTCTACCAGCCTAGAGGAGTACAGAGTGTTGGTGACTGGCTGCATCAGCAAGTGCACAGATAACAACAAGGCCACCACCACATGCCCCAAACAGAAGCCATGGATGACTGTGGAGGTGCATGCGATGACTACCTTCAGAGCAGGTGATAAGTCTGCGCTGAGAACAGCAAGGGCCAGCCTGTTCCGGGCCATCACCAACTACAGGACGATTCCACCTGCCTGCGATGGTGAGGCCTTCCTTCCAGATGTGCTGAATCACTTCTAAACATGGTTAGAAGCACAAAACAACATGACTTGCCCCCCAACGACCAGGTGCTCTGTCTGACTATGGCTGATGTGAGGAAAACTCAGATTCAACCTACGGAGGGCTGCCGGACCAGACAACATTTCTGTTCATGTGCTCAGAGGACGTACAGTCCAGCTGGCAGATGTTCTCGCAGACATCTTCAGTATATCTCTGAGCACCACTGTCAATCCAGTGTGCTTCAACACCACCACAAGAAGAGTTTGTCTCCCCTCTGTCTCCCCTCTGACATTTACACTACACGATGCATCCACAAAGCCACCAGCATTGTGGATGACCTCACACACCCCTCACACACCCTCTTCCCCCTCCTTCCATCTGGCAAAAGTATTTGTAGGGCCTCCACTGCCACAATGGGAAACACTTTCATCAGGCTGTCAGATTCCTCAATTAGAACAGAACATTAACTGTAACCCCCCCCCACACACACACACACACACAAACACACCCCTCACCTGAACTTCCCCTCCCTCTTCCTCCTCACAGCACGTAGATACTTACTAATCTGTTTCTCTCTATACAAACAACTCACACTCCAATTCTTTGCCCATTCTTTATCCTGCTGCTGCAATAGTCTACATAATTATATTTATTGCTGTCTACCTCTATTCTGCATTTCTGCATTCTTGCACATGTAACTGCTTGGATACAGTATCTGTCATGATAGTGTATTCAGTCAAACTAGTACTGTAGATCTTGACTGCATAAATTGTTGTCTTGTCCTGTTGTTTTGTTGCTCTTGTGTTTTTCTTGCATTCTCTATCTTTTTGCACTCGGTGAATTTTGTCCTGTCTGCACTTGAAGTCTTGCGGTGTTTCCGTTTCTGTTCTTGTGTTGCACCATGGTCCTGGAGGCACATTGTGTGTTGTGTATATGGTTGAAATGACAATAAACCTTCTTGACTTCACTTGAGCTGAGCCAGTATGTGGCAGAATTACATCAGAAAAACATATAAAGACAGATTAAACTTGTATGGAATTCCTGGCAAGCACTTGCAACCCACAGAGACTGTTGTGAGCATGGAACAAAATCACTGTATTATAGCCAAATGGCTAGCTACCTCCTTGGTAATGTCAATATAATAAGTTTACTTGCTAAACATGGTAACTAATTGATTAGTTAGCTTGGGAATCAACTCTTGGATTTCTCATGGAATTCCGGTGACTCTTTTTGGCATTGATTCCTGGCCATAATAGGAGGACTAGACTGGTCTGGTCCTCTTATAATCACAGCACCGCTTTCTGCTCTTAAATATATTAATGGATCATAAAGGATAACACTGAGGATTTATTTTCAAGGCTTTGGACAAACTCTCAGTGTAAAACAGATTATTATAACCATCTCTTATAAAAACCAAGGACCAAAAAATATATGAAAATATACAGTTAAAGTCAAATGATTCAGTATATTTGTGGCATTGTCAGTCTATGAAACAGTTCCTGTTGTGCATATGTTCTCTGACATTTTGCCAGTAAGACACAAAACACAAGTGAGCCCCGGTTCCAGGAGTCACATTAGTGTAGTATTTCATTATGTAATTTAGACAGCCAATCGTAAACTTCCTGACACTAATAAGATTTACTACATGGACAACAAAATTTATCGAGAAGTGAAAAAAATGTATACAGTTTGATTACACCCCAAAAACTACATTCAATTCAACACACACATTAATGTAGATACTTGCGTGTTATGTTTTAATGGAATTTGATTACTTGAGTTTGTGAGTCAAGTTGGTTTGGTGTTCAAGTCTATGTTTATTATTCTGGAGCACAACATTTTGTAGACTAGGCTACAAACACATGTAGGGATTTTTCCTAGATGGTAAAATGCAAAAAAAAAAAAAATCTAAATAAGTTTAGATAAGAGCAGATTCCAGAAATCACATATGTGAGAGCACTTTATATTACCAGGCAACCAAAAAAAGGCCAATTTTACAATAGGATGATATAAAGACAAGCAGATCAATCATCTCACACATGTAGATATCACAAACTTGTGGTACACTACAACAGATTAAATGAAACTAATTATGCTCTCTTTGCACCGAAATAATTGGTCTGTGTTCTTCAAATACTGACAATATCCGCAATATGCCCAGAAAGGCGTATTGTGCAAGACAATAACAAAAGATACCGATAAAACAGTCACAGTTATGTCATATTTATAGCTTCCACATAACATGCGAGCAGCTGGACTTCAGGTGGCTATTAATGCACTGTTGCTGGATATAACTGTAGCAACAAAAGCTCTTAAAACTTTTGTTAACTGTAATAATAATAACAATGTAGAAGAGGTTTTTAAGTAAGTTGAAAGTTTTTCTGAATATTCAAAAGCCAGCTATAATAATTTCCTAGTAGCTTGAATGGGATTTTGCCAGTGTTCTGTTAAGCTTGTCCACATTTGCTGGTGAAGAACAGACAGATCAATTGATTTAATATCATACATAGCACATTTTACTACAAACACTGTGCCAAAACATGATGCATGATGAGGTGGAAAAATAGATGGACACAAACATTTCTATTTTCGCTGTCACAGCTACCTGCCACAGCCAAGTGACTCTGTACGAGAGCGAGAACAGCCCAGTCATAGCATTAATGCAGTGCTGCATTCCAGCATTCTTGTGTAGTGAAATGAACCCAAGGCCAATCTCAGCAACGCTGCAGTAAGGAAAATAGACTTGTGCTTGTATTTTGTGGCAGTCATTCACTCAAGTACCAGTCAAACACACTCACACTTCAAGTGTGGACGTCCTGGGTATGAATGGCTCAAGTGCTGCAGAATAGAATATTAAATGGCCTAGATGTATGGACTTCCACAAAAAATATAAATATGTCTAATGTGTTTTTGTTAAATGATACAAAACGTTGACAAATGCTATGATAGTACTAACAGAAAATGTCCATATTTTAATATGGACAAAAGTCATGGGACGCCTGACCATTACACCAACAGGAACTTTAATGACACTGCATTCAGATACATAGACTTTCATTTGGAGTTGGTCCCTCTTTGCAGCTGCCATAATGGTTCTGCCCCCCATGCTCTGGACTGAATGCACTATATATATAAATATTAGGGATGCACCGAAAATTCGGCCACCGAAAACTTTCGGCCGAAAATGGCAAAAAATGCATGAAATTTCTTTTAACGCGACTGAAACAGTGATGACGCAATGATGACGCAACCGCAGCCTGCACATGCCAGATTGGATTAGACTTGGTCCGTTTCAGCCCTTCAGACCCTCTGAAACGAACCGAACGGTTCGCTTTGTGTCCACGGCACGGTTCGGTTAACTCACGTGTTTTGAAAAACAAAGCGCTACAAGTTCGCATCGACTGTTTTGGCCCTCTAGGCTTACCGTACGTAAATCATGTAGGAAACCATATATGTCTATGCGGGACCGAAAATAAAGAAATTAACTAAAAAATACGAATAAACGAATAAATGACCATAAAAAATAAAAACCCAATCAATACATGAATAAAGGGACTTAGAGATTCTTGTCAAGATCAAGTTTCTCTACCAAGCTGCTCAGACTGAAAGCAGCTGAAGAAAGATCTTTGTGGAAAATGTAAAAGTTTGGTAGAGCTTTTAACCATCTACTCTTATGTGGAAAAAAAAATCCCAAGAATGGTAAACGTGGATAAAGAACTTAAAGTGTGAACAGAAGTGTGTTCAGGTTTCTTGCTTTTAGGCTATTCACGAGTGGGGCCAAGTAAAATATTTTATTTCAAATTTTATTTTATATTGTGCATTGTTTGAATGCTAAATATTTTCATAGTTTTGTAACAGATTTATTCTTTTAATAATTTAATAACAATAATTTCTTTCAGTTTTTGGTTTCAGTTTTCGGCCAAGTGTTTCCTCATTTTCAGTTTTGGTTTCGGACAACAGAGTTAAGTATTTTAATAATAGATCAAACAAATGATAAGAAAATCAAACAAGATAAAAAAAATAAGAATGAGAACAGATTAAGTGTTTAATAAAATGTATGTATGTATAGTGTTTTAATGATGTGTTTTGCAAAAGCTATCTATTAACAGAACGCTTTATTAAATAAAAAAAGCTTTTAACTGATTTCTGAAACTATTTACTGTGGATGCCTGGCGGATATCAATCGGTATTGTATTCCAGAGTTTTGCTTCTCCAGTCTTTTTTTGGTTCATTTTAGGAACCTTCAGTAAAGCAGTGCTTGACGATCTTAAGGGGATCTTTGGGGTGTATTCTGGTGGGGTGTATTCCTCCAGACAGTCTAAAATGTATGCAGGCGCTAAACCGTTTAAAGCTTTTTAGACCAAAAGGATTTTAAAATCTATTCTCAATGAGACTGGTAGTCAGCGTAGTGAAGCTAAAACAGGAGATATATGTTCTCTTTTTTTCATACGTGTCAGTACTCTGGCTGCAGCGTTCTGAACATTCTGTAGTCTATTGATGGTGGTTTTTGGTAAACCAGTGAATAAAGCATTACAGTAGTCTAGCTGTGAAAAGACGAATGCATGGAGCAGCCTTTCAGCATCCTGCTGTTTGAGAACATTTCTAACTGTAGATACATTTCTTAAATGGAAGAAAGCTGTTTATTTATTTTATTTATTTGTAACGTAGAACTTAAAGCGGAGTCAAAGATTACGCCCAGATTTCTAATTTCCTCTTTCGACTGTTGAGATAAGTTTCCTAATACTTTTAAAATATGCCTTTTCTTTGATTCATTGCCAATTATAAGAATGTCAGTTTTTTCTTCATTTAATTAAAAAAAAATTGCTATTCATCCTATTAGCATTATTTGATATACAGTTTGTGAGTTTATTTAGTGGACTTGTGTTATTTGGCTCCATAGATATGTATATTTGTGTATCATCAGCGTAGCTATGATAATTTCTTCTGTGTTTTCTAATTATTTGACCTAACAGCAGCATGTATATGGAGAACAGTAATGGGCCCAGGACTGATCCCTGTGGAACACCATATAGTATATTATGTTCTCTGGAACAGTGCTCAGCTAAAGTAACAGAATACTTTCTCCCTTTCAGGTATGTATTTTAGAACTGTCCCTGATAGGCCAACACAATATTCTAGGCGGTTCAGGAGGATGTTATGTTCTACTGTGTCAAATGCTGAGCTTAAGTCTAAAAGAACCAAAACGGAAACCCTGTTTTCATCAGCACTGATTCTGAGATCGTTTACTACTTTTACTAAAGCCGTTTCAGTGCTGTGGCCAGCCCTGAACCCTGACTGAAATTTATCTTGTATCTTATTTTTATTTAGGTATTCATTAATTTGTGCAAAAACTATTTTTTAAGACTTTACTTGAGAATGGTAGGTTTGAGATAGGTCTAAAATTACTTAAGATCGAGGGATCCAAATTATTTTTCTGTAGTATTGGCTTTATTACAGCTACTTGCAGGGCATCTAGAAAACCACCACTTTCTAATGAGCAGTTTAAGATTTCTAAGATATTAGGAACAATATATTTGTCACATTCCTCACATAGCCTCTCTAGGCCCCTTACTGGCCTCTCTATGTCCCTCGGTAGCAGCTAAAGGCCTCACTACTTCTGTTATCCCCTGGAAAAGCCCCACTAATGCTACATGTTCATCTGATGGCCCCTCTGCGGCTAAATGCCTCTCTGACGGCCCCACTGCGGCTACCTGCCCCTCTGAGGCTCCCAGCCCCTCAACTGGGCTTAGCGGCTGGGCTAACTGGATCCAGTCCGCCTCACTCCTTTGTAGCAGTGCAAGAGTCGCGGCCCCAAGGACGAGTTCCTTCGGGGCCAGCTCTCTTCTTGCTGGCTCCTCATCGCCCTCAAGTACCCCATAGGGCTCCAGGGGCTCGTCCCTCCGCCTGTAACTCGTCACGACATAACAAACCCTCAGTACAACTTAAACAAGGGGGGCTGCGTCACAGATCTCAGCCCTGACAATATTCTAGAGTTTAAAGAATGTAGTTGTAATGGGGTTTTTTTAACGAATTTAGTTGACGAATAAAGCCATTCAGTTCCGTTTCGGATATCTTTTTAAAAGTATTCATTATAAATGTAGTTTTAGTGATTGATTGTACTTCGGGATTTGGTTTTGTTCTGTTTACTCGTATATTAGTGATTTTATCATTGAAGAATACAGCAAAAGATTCACATTTTGGTTTGGAAGCTTCTAATAACCAATCATTCACTGTGGTCTGATTTAACAGGTGATCAATAGTTGAGAACAAAACTCTAGGCTTCTTACTGTTTTCATTTATTATGTTTGAAAAGTATTGCTGTCTTTCTTTTCGTATTTTTGTTATAATCAACAATGCAATCTTTTAGAATTTGAAGATGTATTATCAGTTTACTTTTTCTCCACATCCTTTCTGCCTTCCTACATTTTCTTTTGAGTTTTTGTACTTCATTATTTTTCCATGGTACTTTTTTAGGATTCGATGTCTTTTTTACTGGTGCAACTAAATCTAAGGTGGATCTCATTTTATAATTGAATGTCTCTACCATTTCATGAACTTAGATTTTCTTTTGGAAAAAAGGATCCGTCTTGTAAAATATTAATAAAATCATTTGGGGTTGAATCAGTAAAGTATCGTTTCATCATAACAGCTTATCTGCTTTGTCAGGCTTGATTAATGCTGTAAAAATATGCAAAAGTGGTGAGATATTGAGAGATCTACAATTTTATCAATGTTTAGATGTAGGCCATGGGAGATAACTAGGTCTAGTGTACGTCCTTGATTATGTGTAGGATTTAAAATGTCTTGTGTAAAACTAAATGAATCTAAGAGCTGGATAAAGTCCATGATTTTCTTTTCAAGGTTATTGTCGACATGTATATTAAAATCACCAGTTCACCAGATTAAAATCACCAGATTAAAATCACCAGATTAAAATCACCAGTCACAATAATTACCAGTCACAATAACATAATCAGTGATGCAGATAGATAGGAGCTCTGAGAATTCATGTAAGAATGAGGGTGAATACTTTGGGGGACGATTTCCAGTGAGCATTAGTACTGGCATTGCATCTTTTAATACAACAGCAAGATATTCAAAAGATGAAAAAACACTAAATGATATATTCCTACAGCTATAATCACCACACACACACACACACACACACACACACACACACACACAAACACACACACAAACTCACTTGCTTTCGCAGACACTTAGAAAATAGAACACTCAGACACAAACACTGCCGGCCGTTTGCTGATGCATAAAGACACTTTGGAACTCATGAAAAAGTAGAAAAGTGGAACACATGATGAAGACCAGATCAAATGAATCAGGCAGAGCTATAATGACTCTTCAAATTTGAAAAGTAAGTTATATTTGTAAAGTTCTAATCTGACATCACTATACAAAGACTATTCACAGCCTTTAAAACATCAGATTTTTAATCATGTCACCATGTACCAGCTGATGTAAAAAAATACTTCATCAGTAATGCCATTTTTCACCAGCTCTACCCGTCATCAAGCTCAAATCAGCGAGCTCAGTATCTCCCCGAGACTGTGTTTCACACCACAACATAAAGAATAATGCTCTGATTTCTGATTAACGTATTCAAACTCAAGGCCTTACAGAATTTGCAGTTCAAACTTGAGTCACATGAATTGTTCTCGAGTGTAACTCATTTGATAATTCATGTGAGTTCAAGTAAGGTGGCCCCCTATTGTCAAGCGTGAACACATCACGCAGTGTGAAATTCTTTCTCTGCATTTAACCCATTCACCAAGTGAAGCAGTGGGCAGACACCAATGCAGTGCCCGGGGAGCAGAGTGTGGGGACGGTCCCTTCCTCAAGAGTACCTCATGACACTAGCAGTGCTGGGATTTGAACTCACAACCTTCTGATTATAAGGGCAACCCCCTAACCACCAGGCCACCAGCTGCCCCACCAGAGTTCACAAAATACAGTCTTGACATTCTCTTGAACGCCAATGACTCAGACTTTGACTTTAACTCAAATCTTACGACTGGAAAAGACTCAGTACACAGAGTGGTACAAAACAGAGAGGTGTTTCTCATGGAAATGCCCTTGTTTCTTGTCATAGACTTGCCGGAACCGTATTAAAAATATATTTGATTCGTCATGAACTACGGTTATAATGGTTAAAATGATCATTTCCCACTATAAAGTTTTTACTAGCATTGTTGAATTAAATAGATCAATTCTGAAACCCTAAAGCTTTGACATAACCATCCAATACGCATATCTTGGCAAAAGTCATGTTATGACATCTTATGTCCATATCCTTTATTGTAAATACAACATATAAATATCATGAAAAAGATACACCATATCTCCTACCTGTAGCTATGGCTACGGTGAATGTGGCAAACGATCAAAGGTACAAGTAACGAGGTTACGAAGGACTGAAAATAATAATGATGTACCGCTTGTGTAGCGTGAACTTTACACGAACAAGTTTAAAAATATAAATACAAAGGTAAAGGGTTCAAAGGCAGTCGTTATCTAAGATGGTCCAGAGAATGGGTATGGGTTTCACTAATGGTTCATTTATAACCAAGAGAAGACTGGTGGGTTAACTTCACCCCCTGCACCTTCAAACGCCCAGTTACAGTACTTACCAAGCACTGCTGAACATTTTCATTTCATGCCTTTCATTACAAATTTGGACTTGGAAAGGAAGCATTGTGCCATCTGTCTTAACATTACCATTGAATGTTAACATTACCATTGAATGTTAAGACAGACGCTACAATGATTGATGTCATGACAGTTCAGTTCAAATGCTAATTGAAAGTCATGACATCAAACACCGCAGCATTTTGGGTCACGTGACACTAATGGTGGTGTAACAGAAATGTTGCTCAGCTCCAGTGCAATCTTTTCTATTTCTTTTTTTTTTTTTTACACTGCATTGGAATTGCTCCTTTTCAGCTGTGAGTAGCACAGGTTATGTCAGGGCATCAACTGGAATCAAACCATGCGCTAAGAAAAAGAAAGCAATTGAAAGTATCTGTCTCAAAGTAACTGACACTTCAGGATGGTGAACGTGAACATATCTGCTGACAAGGCCGACTCGCTCGTTGAGAGAATTACTTCTGTGTTGGCAGGAATCAAGTTGTTTTCAGTAACAAAACTGACCCCATATTTGAACCTAACAGTAATCTAGACTTACATTGCTGAACTGAAAACGTGATTTTCAGCAGTTGAAACTTACACTAGATGGACAAAAGTATTGGGTCACCTGACCATTACACCCACAGGGACTTTAATGGCATTGAATTCAAGACTTTAATTCAATTCATAGAGCTGAATGGAGCTGGTAAACTCTTTGCAGCTAGAACAGCTTCCACTCTACTTGGGAGGCTTTCCACAAGATTTTGGAGTTTCTGTGGGAATTTGTGCCTTTCATTCTGTAAAGCATTTATGAAGTCAGACACTGATGTTGGATGAGAAGGCCTGTCTCACAATCTCTGTTCCAGTTCATCCCAAAGGTGTTGGATGGGGTTGAGGTCAGGACTGAGGTCAGTCAAGGATTTCTTGGTCTGCTGAAGCATTAAGATTACCCTTCACTGGAAGTAAGGAGCCACCTGAATTCTATAATTGAGAGGTGTGTCCCAATACTTTTGTTCATTTAGCATATAATACAACATTACATCCACAAATTGCCTTTTTTCTGGTGCCCATAAAACCAGCAGCAGAATAGATTACTTTTTTCTCTCCCAAAGTCACTTTGCATGATATAATTAACTGTGACATTGTTAACATTGTGATACCGGATCATGCTCCTGCCTTTCTTACTTTGGGTGTCACCAAAATGATGTAGTGTTCTGGATTTTGGAGCTTTAGATCTCTGCTTGCTCATGATCGAGACTTTGAAATCTACCTCAAAGGGCAGGGGAGCTTCTTTCTCATTCATAACACTACTAAAGCAGATACCAGAAGTTCATTTGATCCATACATGTCCAACCAAAAGAGGAGAGTCTTAATGAAACAGAGGAGCTGGATCTTCATACCCTTCAGAGAAGGTACAACATGTGCCCCTCTGACTAATTAATCCATTAGATTAAAATTGTACAAACTACTTCAGAGACTAGAAAGACAGAGAATTCAAGTTGTTTGCATAACAGAGCACACGAATGTGCCAATGAGCCCAATAGGTGTTTGGCGAATCGACTCCGTTATCACTCTTACACTCTCCTTAGTCAGAGATGAAAATGGAAAATCTTTTTATCAAGGCAAAGATATAAATAACATGTTTTATGAGCGGCTACAAGTTTCCCAATTGGTCCATAACTCTACTGATACTATGAATGTCTTTCTTCCTAATCCAAGCTTTCCTGAGGCATCAGAGAAGAAAAGAAGAGCCCTGAAAAACTTCATGTGAAATTCAGAATTGTATAATGGCCCCCCTAACAGTAATCACTACGAAATACAATGTACTTAAAATATGCTTTACCCTACCTTAATTTACCCCTGAAAATACACCAACCCCCTTCATTTGAATTGTGGTCGTTAATTTCTGAAAACGACCCCTTAATTTGACCTTAAAATTAGATGTAAGGCATCAGTGTGAAACCCCTTACTCTTAAATTTAAGGCGTTAAGTTGGGAGGTTCTGTTATTTAAGGGGCAAATTTGGATTTCCTGTATGGGAAATTAAGGTCAATATTAAGGTCATTTTAAGGGGTAAAATCAAGGTGTTTGGTTTCGTAGGGAAGTTCAATGCATATGGGCCAGATGATTTTAATGCAGAGTATTGCAAGAGGTTTATGGACATCTTGGTTGAACCTATGCATGGTATGTCACAGCTGTTGTTAATCTGAATCCATGGTGGAGGCTAACATATCCTTTATTGTAAAGAAAGGCAAAGAATTGAGATAAATGTGCATTTCCCTGCTTTAACTTCAAGATCCCAGCTAAGATTTTGGCCACATCACTCGAGTCTGTGCTCCCTGCACTCATAAACATTGATCAAAAGGTTTTTGTCAAAGGAAGATGCTCAGCCCACAATTTTAGGAGGTTGCTTAGTATTCACCAGCACTCTTATCAATACCAGAAAGTATCTCTGGTCTCATCATTAGATGATGAGAAGGTGTCTGAACAGGGCCATGTTTATTTTCTGCACTTTCAAAATTCAACATGGGCACCCGGATTATTAAGAGAGGCAGGATTCTCTTTACTCTCCCAACTGCCAGCATCAAAACCACATTAAATCCTCTAAATTAAACCTGTTTAAAAGAACCGGGCAGGGCTGTCCCATGACTGTTGTTTGTGCTGGCTCAGTACGATTCAGTACAATTCACAAACAATGTTCTGACATATTTAGACTTTTCACACAATTCAATCCCAAAATTGTCAACTGATCATATTTATTTTCTGTTTACATAATTAAATGTTCAAACGATGGCTTTAAGCAATCATCAGTGTTTCGACCCTTGTGTCTGCCCACCCTTCAAGCGGTCATCCGTGGGCTATATAGATATTTTTACATATAATTTGATCAAGAATAACCTAGAAAGGTGCTACACTTACCTTTATCATTGTTAGGCCATCTCTGGTACACTTGCCTTTATCATTGTTAAGTCATAACCATCTTATTAAAATGAAAATACATCCCTGCCTGCTCTATCGGTTTTAAATGGTACCAATTCCTCTTGACAGTAAAGCTCTCACTCACCTACCTATTGCTATCATCTTATTTTAATGGTGGAATAAAAAAGGCCTTGGTGGACTAGCTGCCCTTTCCTTTAAATTAAACCACTTTTCTGCACAGCTTTGATTTATTTCAGAGTGGTTTTAGGGTGATCCAGATTCTGCCTGGCTTAGCTCGATTACTACAGGCACTTAAAAGTGTCCGTATTAATCAAGGATAATTTGTTACTCTAAAACTCTTCAGAAGCAAGAACTGAGTACACAGGTCATAGTCATACCATCTAACTTCTGACACCACTCCATAACAATCCAGACTTAAGTCTACCACTTTGCCCTGGGGTATTTCTTTGTAAAGACTAAAGTTTATTTTATAGGGGGTATTGTAGAGGGGATAATGATTAAATGATCAACAATTATTAAATATTCAGAATAGGCATTTTTTTGACTGAGTATCAAAACTGTTAGCAATCGAAAACTAAAGTCTCGTAATTTTGATTCATCCCCAATTGAAAAACTACCGCGTGACCTCACCTTGTCTAAGTCAGCATGTAGACAGTTTACCAGCTGTCACTCAGACAGTGCAGAGAAAGTAAAAACCCTATGGGAATTGGATCCTGGAGATGGAAATAGTGCAACTGACTGTGAGGAAGTAAGTGAGACACTTCCTTATTTTGCATGTAATTCTGCAAAGCTCGGGAAATGCAGGTTAAGATTTAACGTAGCTGTAGGTTTAGTGGTTACTGAGTTGCCTCTGTGATCAGAAGGTTGTGGGTTTGAATCCCAGCACTGCTAGTGGCACCACTGAAGTATCCTTGAGCAAGGTACCCCCCCACACACACACACTCTGCTCCCTGGGTGCTGCATTGGTGGCTGCACACTGCTTCACTTGGTGAAAGGTTTAAATACAGAGAAAGAATTTCACACTGTGTGGTGTGTGACTATCAGAGGTCACTTTACCTTACGTCACAGAAGTAACAAGGCTTAAGATGAACTGTAACTTTGCTGACCAATGAAACAAGTGTATGAATTTGAGGGATGACTTATTATCTTGGAGCTGTCTAATGATCCAGTATGTTTGGTCAAAAATCCTCTTTAGCTATTCATTATGATTAGGGTCTAATGTCTGCTTATTATGAAAAATAGAGAAGCTGCCCTTTGATTTTACGGGGACACACCTCCTATAGATTTTTTAGGAGGTGTGAAAAATGTGAAATTCTTTCTCTGTATTTAAGCCATTTACCAAGTGAAGCAGCGGGCAGCCAGGAACACAGTGCTTGAGGAGCAGTATGTGAGGATGGTTCCTTGCTCAAGGGTACCTCAGTGGTGCCACTAGCAGTCTTGAGATTCGAACCAATGGCCTTTCAATCACAGGGGCAACTCCTTAACCACTAGATCACCGGCCAAGATTCTAACCCACTGTGCTTGCAAGTGTGTATTGTAGCATCTATCATGACAGGTACAGGCACTGTTACCTTGAACATAATCAGTCATGGCAATTCATGACAGCATATAACAGCATGTGTCATGACATGTTTATGCTATGATTATGTCAATGCTACCTAGTAGTGTTCAAGTAAAGTGTAACATTATTCACATGATGTCTTTTTATTTACCACTGTGCTTCTTACTGTCATACATGTACTATGGATTTAGTAAATAATACCACAAACATATACTACTATATGCTGTTATTAAATAGGCTATTTAACTATTCCCATATTTTTTTGTGTTAAATGTTAAAATAGCTTTACATTTTCTAAAGAATACAGACTTCTGTTTAGGACTCAAGATTCGACTTCACTTTTGCCTGTATTGACTTAGAACACGACTTGGGACTCGACCTGAGACTGTGTATTGACTTGGGACTCAACTTGAGGGATGCTTCTAGTGGCTTGAGACTTGACCTGTGCCAAGGCTTGAGGCTTGTTTTTTACTTGAAATTCCCCACCTCTAGTGTAGACGTGTACGTCTGAGAACCGAGAAACACTAATTTTATCTTAACGCTAATATAATTAAAGGATTTAAAGCTGTTCTAAATGGCCTAATTTGGTTAATTTCTACACTTCTGCCATGCAAGCTAGTATTAGTTTTAGAAGTGATTGCAATAGCATAATGTGTTCTGAGAAGGACGTCATCTTGTACATAAGCTTAAATCTGTAATTTAACCCTTTTATCACACACTTCTTTAACTTAAGAACAACCCTGCTGGTTTACACAGTAGTCCATGCAGTTACTAAATAAACAGTCTTAAGAACTTAAGAAATTCTATAACATTGGTTATAAATACACATCATATTAAAATGAGTGTTAGCAAATACAGCAACCTGTGCAACCAAAGTGACTGGTTGATTGTAGTGTCAGTCATTATTTAGCAATTGATCAATAGTAACCATAACAATTCCTTCATAAACTTGAACCTCCTTAAGACTTTACCAGACACGCCTTACACTGCCTGGGCAGCCTTAAAGGGAAAGAAAAGATGTTTAATTAATTAAGAGATATTTATTTCATTAACGGAAAGTACAATTCCAGCCTATTCTGGCTCTTGTAGATTTGTCTCACTTAGTAAATTAGTCACAGCCAGAAAACAGAAAAGAAAGAAAGCATAAAATATAATGAACTTGGACACACTTTAGGCCCATTTGCTTAGAGGAGGATTTTGACAATGGATATTAATTAAACTAATCCCAAATAGGCCGCATTCATTCCAGCACATGAAAGCCGACATTATTATTCTTTAAGGATAATGCACTCACTACTTCTGTGGCTTCAAACCGGTTTTAATTGCTAATTCAACTCTATGTCTGAAATGTTTTTTTCCCAGTAAATACAGGCCCAGGCTGTTATGGTGTTGGGGGGGCGCTGATGAACACTTTGATTCTTTTGTTACCGCTGGGAAGCGAAGACAGCCACCATGGGGCTCTGAGTGCCAAAGCAATTTGAAGAAGTTCCAAGGACTTCACACTCCAAACCCAACACAAAGAGAGTCGGGTGCCTCTATGGTCCCTCAGCTTTCTGAGAGTGCCAAGGGGGAAACACTCTTAGCTTCACCCCATTTCAGCCAAACCATAGCCAAAACCTGACCAAATACCACTGCAAACATAAATGCCTTCAACTACACCCATTTGAATCCAACCAAACAAAACCATTTATACAACAATCCTGGAATTCTATGCTCAGTGACCGACCCTTCAGAATTGCCAAAACCAAGGATTCCGTTGTCCTAGATGGTCTTCTATAGCACACAGCTGAGGTGTGTAAAACCTAGTAGGGGCTGTTTGTAGTAGATGATCTTCAAGAAAGCGGTAGCCCATATTGGCTTGGTCAGTAAAAATGGTATTGGTGGAACCTTACAGTCCATATAAACAATAGGGATAAAAGTATTGGCACACTTGACCATTACACCAACAGGGAATTTAATAACATTGCATTCACATACATAGACTTTAATCTGGAGTTGGTCCCCCTTTACAGCTAGAAAAGCTTCCACTCTTGTTGGAAGGCTTTCCACAAGAGAGTGTTTCTGTGGGAATTTGTGCTCATTCTTTCTGTAGAGCATTTATGAGGTCAGACACTGATGTTAGATTAGAAGGCCTGACTCACAATCTCTGTACCAGTTCATCCCAAAGGTGCTAGATGGGGTTGAGGTCAGGGTTCTGTGCAGACCAGTCAAGTTCTTCCACATCTGATTCATCCAACCATGTCTTTATGGAGCTTGCTTAGAGCACTGGGACACAGTCATGCTGGAATAGAAAAGGTTCTTCACCAAACTGTGTCCACAAAGTTGGAAGCATGGTGTTGTCCAAAATGTCTTGGTATTCTAAAGCATTGAGATTATCCTTCACTGCAAGTACAGGGCAGGCATGTCCCAATACTTTTGTCCATACAGCGTAGAGTCTGTCTACTCTGTGGCAGTCTTGGACATGCTGTCCTGCAGTTATTTCTAGTTACACAGGCTCAGGCTCCACTACTTGAATGGGAGAGACCCGTAAACCCTGAACTAAAAGACAGGCTAATTTTTCACTAAACACTTAAAAATTCTGACAAAAATGACTAATAAATTTGGCTAAAATAAAATTTTCAGGTCATTCCAGCTGTACATGCACATATCTCTAACACAGGGGCTTTTTCCCAGTTATGTCTTTACCAACAAGGCTCGTTCAGTTGCATTTTGGGACTTCCTGTAATAGCTGCCCTTGTTACCTTTATGAACGATGTCTTTCAGATTTTACCTCATCAAATGTCCCCTTCACTAATGATCCCTTAAGTACGGCCTTGTCTGAAAGATATTCTCAGCATCTCAAATAACCTAAAGCTAATATCAGGCTCCTGAGTCAGAAGACACAGGTGGATTTATTCTGGTTTACTTTTATCCTTTGCACATGATTTTTTTGACAAAAGTTTATCCAAAGGTTTTTTGGGTTTTTTTTCCAGGAACCTACAATTTCGTTCCTTGCAGCAGTGTAATATGAGGCAATCTGTGACAGTGTCCAATTCATTCCCTAAGCACCTCTCTGATTGTGCGCTTTATGAAATGTCCCTGAGGAATAGACAGAAAAACATGCCGGGCACAGCAGGCCTGAAAGCTTTATTCATGCTGATGCCTGGGCCTGAATTATCTCACTTTTACTCCCATGCACATCTCATTCAACTATCCCTGCAAAGTGATGGGTACAAATTAAAGGAGAGAGACAAATCTCTTTATAGAGAAGATATCTGCCTGTTCTTCGTGGCTGAAGTGGGATCACTATAACAGGAGACATATTTAAATGCATCATGCACAGGTTTTCACCGTTTAAACAGTTTTGGGATGAGCAAAACATCTTGGAGCATCTGGCTTCAAGCTGGGTGACTCTGTAATTAGCCTTGATATCGTGGCTATACAGTGGAGATGGAATGATCAAACAGCTGAGTTCTGACCGAGGTCAGGCTAAAGCAAAGAAAAAAAACAGAAACGGCCTTGCAGGAAGCACAAATTTGAGCCACTTTTTAATTAGATAGCTAGATAGCTTGACAGACAGACAGAGAGCCAGATAGAAAGATAGATAGATCGATAGATAGATATACTTCATGGACAAAAGTATTGGGACACACCTATTTTGCATGGTTTGGGCTAGATCCTACCAGTCTACCAGTGAAGGACAATCTTAATGCTTCAGCACACCAAGACATTTTGGGCAACACCGTGCTTCCAACTTCGTGGACACAGTTTGGGGAAGAACCTTTTCTATTCCAGCATGACTGTGTCCCAGAGCACAAAGCAAGCTCCATAAAGACATGGTTGGATGAGTTGAGAATTGTAAGAAAGAGAATCCATGACCTCAGGTGTCGCCAGTCCAAATGAGGGCTTGTAGTTCATCCCTACTTTCCATCTGTCAAAAGCCATTTCCAAAACTTTGGGATGGTGCTCTTACATAGGCTAGTTTGAGGTCGAGACAGACACAGAGCAGGTACCAGAGCTTGAAATTTTCATCTAAACCTTACAAGACATAATTTCTGAAATACACTATATGGATTAAAGTATTAGGACACACCTCTTAATTATTGAATTCAGGCCCCTTACTTCCAATAAAGGACACTCTCAATGCTTCAGAGTTCAGTGTGAAAGAACTTGACTGGCCCAAAACAGAGCCCTGACCTCAACCCCATCCAACACCTTTGGGATGAACTGGAACGGAGATTGTGAGTCAGGCCTTCTCGTCCAACATCAGTGCCTGACCTCATAAATGCTCTACAGAATGAATGGGCACAAATTCCCACAGAAACTCCAAAATCTTGTGGAAAGCCTTCCAAGAAGAGTGGAGGCTGTTCTAGCTGCAAAGGGTAGACCAACTCCATTTTAAAGTCTCTGTATTTGAAAGCCGTGTCATTAAAGGAGGGGCGTCCCAATACTTTTGTCCATATAGTGTTTCTGTAAAACTTTGGCCAGGTTCAAATTTCACATTCTGGATTCTTTTATTCCATCTGCCACAGCAGCAGGCACCCGGTACTGTCCCGGCTGAGCTTTCAGGGCCTCTGAGTTAAAATTTGTAGGAGTAAACTACTAAAGACCTGGAGTCAGCACTTCTACAGGAAGGGACAAACTGAAAGCCAAGCTCAGCACGTTTTTTTTTTTTTTCTACTTACTATTATGCTTTTCCATATCAGGATCCAAAATTCACTTGAAATAAACTCAAACGAGAGGATGAGTGACACACCTGAAGTTAAAATTCAAGCCTTGATTGAAGCCTCAAAGATATTCCCGAAAACATGTTACAAAGCAAAACGCCTAAAAGAACATTGGCTTTTGAAGACATTCTATTATCTCTGGGGGTTTGCTGAGTCATGTATCAAGTTACACCACCCCCAGGGATTCCACTTTAAATTAAATTCTTCGTATTTTTATTTTCCACCTACAGGCTGATCCATCAGATGCCTCACATTTGTTTTATGAGGAGCATTGTCTCAATAAGCCTATCAATTCTGCCTTTTCACTTTTATAGCATGGATCAGACGTTCAATCAAAATTCTAATTACCCTTCTAAACAGCAAAATCTGTCCTGTTTGTGCAAACCTGGCTCTTTTATCAACATCATTTCGTCATTGTTATGAAAAACAAAGAAAACCTTCTTTAATACTTTCCTACAGCCCTCCCTGCCTGTAGGAAAGTATTAATATGCTATTTTCTGCTCGCCCATCAGAGACCCTCAGTTGCAAAACTGCAATACTTGTTTAAAGAAATATATTTACGCCAAGTTCGCATGCTAATGTCTGTAAATCTTCATAGGTCAACAGGCCACGCTCTAAGTTGTATCAGCATCATCTGTGTTAAAAAATCTGAAATATTAGGAATCCTATAGCAACCCAAAGTCAACCATGCTCCTACCTGATACTTTTGACTTTCAGTGTTATTTTGCTTTATTTTTAACATGCTTACTGATAAAATAATTATAGCAAGTTACTAACTCTTGCCTACAGAGTGACATCTGGGTCTGCAGCTACCTTAATCCCATCATTCAGACTTCTGTTCCTACTCGCTCCCGCTGCTCCTCCAAGGAACATCGTCTGGCTCTGCCATCCCTACACACAAGGTAAACCCAGTCCAGACTCTTCTCTTCTGTGGTTTGTAGAATTCCTCTCTATCCTCAAAAACCTCCTGAAGACTCAGCACTTCTCACACTGTCCTGAAACCTTAGATAAAAGCGCCTGCCAAATAAATGTAATAGGCCATTTCTATGAGGGTTCTCAAAATATAACCATGTGCCTCAGTTTTTGCCATTTTTAGTAGGGATGCACCAATCATTCATTTTTATGGCTGATTCCAATCATGCTTGCTTTCCAGCCAAATTAGATGGTAACGGATATTTTGGCTGGTTTTTAGAAGCCTTTTTCACACTGAACACATGAAGCATAGTTGTTAAGACAGGGTTAGGATTAGGGTATATTGTACTCATTCAATCATCAACTGCTCTAAATGTCTTGTCCTGTTGTTTTGTTGCACTTGTATTTTTCTTGCCCTCTCTCCTGCTCTGTTTTCCTCCTGTGTGCACTTATGTAGTCTAGTGGTGTTTCTGCTTTTGTTATTGTGTTACACCACGGACCTGGAGGAATGTTGTTTCATTTCATTGTGTACTGTGTGTACTGTAAGGCTGAAGTGATAAACCTAACAATAAATCTATTTGGCTTGACTTGAAAAGGAAAATAATAAATTGGCCGACTGCGGATTTCATGTTTGGAGGAAAGTTCCAACCTTGGCCGATATCGATTGAGCATCTTTTTTTTTTTCATTTTTCAACAGCCGCATTTACTCTTTCAGCTATTCCCCACCTCTCCACAACCTGACCTAGCTTGTGAGGTACTTTTTACTCCTTTTATGAGATGGATTTGGGGGAGGGCATACAGTTTTATTATATTAATTTACTGGCACATTGTAGAAATGATATAAATCTGTGTTTTACAGACTTATTAGCACTACATCATATTTGTTAATATCACAAACAACACGTTTCCAAATTCCAAGACAAAATGTAAAACTACATCATGTTTTATGTAGTTTTACATAAAACATTATGTAGTTTTACATTTTGTCTTGGAATTTGGAAACATGCTGTTTGTGATATTAACAAATATGATGTAAAACTACATCATGTTTTATGGTCAATAGCTTCATAACATCAGTTTAAAGAAGGGCCAGGTTTTAAATAATCAAAAAGCTGCTGTCATTTTTTTTTTTTTTTTTTTGAAGGCACCACTGCGGTAGAGGCAGACTATTAGCGCATTAAAGTTGCGGCGCTGCTCAGGAGTACAATCCAGCTTGAACTCATGGCTTCCCATAATTGCATTGATAATTATTCAACTGCATCCATTTTTGATAAGGCTGCTGAAGACCCTGCCAGCCCCTGCTATCAACAATAAAAGGGAGATATGAAGGAAAGTTCATTCCAGTCCTCCACGGAATTCTAAGCGTTTCGACAAGCGCGGCAATCAAAATTCAAATGAGGGGAAAAAGGGGAAAGCCCCTGTATCAATAAATGAAAAGTTTTGCTTAAAGAACATCTCGGAGACTGTTTCCATGGTGATGCACCAGCAGTCCTTTGCTCCCTGAGCTGTGGCAGTAAAGGATTTGCTCTTGTTACGCTCAAAGCTTCGCTCACTCTGACTCTCTTTTATGCACCTTTTCCATACAAAAATAAATTTGATGTAAGCTGTCACTGCCCTCATACTTCCATGAGTCTTTATATTGGCAAGGACGTTAATGCATCCACTAGAGGGCAAAGTCAAAAGTTTCCGACAAGAACAAACATGATGATGGATGGTGGAGGAGGCCGCACTACTTACAGTAAAGTGGCGTGAACACAACACAGCACACGGTGTGAACAGTGTGAAATTCTTTCTCTGTATTTAATCCATTCACCAAGTGAAGCAGCGGGCAGCCAGTGATGCAGCACCCAGGGAGCAGTGTGTTTGGAAGGAACCTCGCTCAACTGCACCTCAGTGGTGCCACTGGCAGTCCTGGGATTCAAACCCACGGCCTTCTGATCGCTGGGTCAACTCCCAAACCACAGGCCACCAGCTGCCCCAGCAATTAGAGATGGGTCTTGAGAACCAGTACTATTTGGCACCTGTTCCTGACTGGTTGATATCGGATCGGATCAGTGGGAGGGGTGGAAGTGGCACCACACATTTGCAGCAATTGCTCCTCCCTCATTCGATATACAGGAAACTCAGGAAACGGGTTATTTTTTATTTTCTTCAAAAAACTCATACTAAAATTACTGCTGAATCTTTTCACACCTTTTCATGTTTTTCATGAAGTTAGTAAATACATCGCAACATGAGGACGAAGAATTCATTTCAATAATATGAACCATTTTTTTATTTAATTGTCGTGTTTAGGTTGAACTACTGGCAACATCACGCCCACAGTTTCTGGTGGCACTGCTCCACGATCCACAAGCCTTCACAAAATGCACACAAATATAGACAAAATGGATACAGATTATGGCCCTGAAGGCTCCATCTGTTTCCATATATTTCTGAACATAAATAAGCCTTTACTGTTTCTATGAAGGCAAACCGTAGCTGATGGCTGTCCCTGCAACTCGGTTGCATCCTCCGAGAAATGAATGAGTGTAGCGACTGAAATATGGGTCTAAAACAGCAATAGCACCACAGCCTAATAACACTGCACACATATGCCGCCAAAATAAGTAATCACCGCCAGTCAGGCTTATATTTCGACATGTTTCCACTGGAACAGACAAATATGCCACGAATAAACCAATGCATTCCGGCTCGCAATCAAATATTCAGATTAGTCTCACTTAAACGTTAGTAATGTGGATAAATGAACTTTTTATGGTCGGGGAAATTGCAGAGCGATGAGACATACTAATGAGGCATGGGTTCTAGTGGAGTGGCTCTAATGAAGTAGGCCTAACATTTAGCAAATGTCAGCCATTCACCTGTAAGTCAGACGGTTCAGCAAGTCAGAGAGGCAAAAATAGAGCTGCCAAGAATTATTTTCCGCACACGAAACCTAATTTTAAGGTCAGCCGGAGTGTACACTCAAAGTTTGCTATATGCTTTTTTACTGACCTGCTCCTCAAAGTAGATTAACCCCAAAGCACAATTTGAATTTGACATCACCGAGCGAACATCATACATGGGTTCGGACTGTGCCAGAGCTTTAATCGGGCCTGAATTATCGGTCTAAAGCTGAATACAGCCTGAGAATTTTCAGTTTGAGTTCGAGTACAGAGCCGCACCAGCTCATCATCACGTCCAAAATTCAATTTTAATCCCTCTTTAACAAATGCATTCATTAAGCAGTGCTTTCAGACACCATCCCAGCACCAACAAACATGTCTGGGTAAGAATTCCAAACTGCACTCTTCTCACACAGCGCAGATCGTATATAGCAATGGTAGCCTTCACCTGATTACTAGAAAAACATGTTACAACTAAACAAAAATTAAAGGGTAATGTCCTTTATTTCGTCTCCAGAATCGTTTTGCTGTTTATTGCCCATTTTTCTGAGCGTGGGTCTCATGTACACATACACCCACTTTTGTGTCAAATGTCAAAAACATTTTTTCCCCAAAAAGTGATTACATGATCCGGTACTGTTGGGTGAACATAGCAGAAGTGGAACACTTTTTGGGAAAAGCACCAGCTGCCAAGCTACAGGTGACATGTTGCTACAAGTGAAATTTTGTTTGATTGAATTTGGTTAATATGCACTGAACACCACAAATAATAACACATTTCAGTTGAAAAGTCTACTTGCTGCTCTACTCCACAATACCCAAAGGCATTAGAAAGCTAGGCTACCACTAGAAGCCTAATGTTGGTACCCATATGCATACAAAATAAACCCTGTTATGAAATATTCTATCTTAAGTACATTAACAGTTGCGTGCCGCAGTAGTCATGATGTTAGTTATCACGTTAACGTATGTGACCTTTCCACAATGGCTTTTTCTAGAACCATCAGCAAAAGTGAGACAATACTTAAAACCCACTGTATTAAATAATTAAATATAAGTGTGGGACAATGTGTACTGTTTTCATTGGCCTACCAGTCACCTGTTAAAGATACAACAGGCCTTTCTGCTTAATTTCTACTTTTTGTGCCTCCTTAATCATAAGAAACGAACATCACAGTAAGTCCAAACCAGAGTTCCCGGCAGAAGCCCACCCAGACAACATGTAGTCCACACAGTAACCCTCTCAACCAAACCCAGAACCTTCTTGCTGTCAGGCATTAGCATTACCAACTGCACCACCATGACATCCACAACGAAGTCAGCCCAATTAAAGACTTTGTGTGACTTAGAGAAACTTATCTACACCTTCATTTCCAGCAAGGCTGATTATTGCAATGCTCTCCTCACTGGGTTTCCCCAAAAATCCATTAGGCAGCTTCAGCTCATTCAAAATGCTGCTGCCAGAGTTCCAACCAAAACCAGGAAAAGAGAGGACATCACTCCAATTTTAGGTCCTCACACTGGCTCCCAGTTCAGTACAGAACTGATTTCAAGGTGTTACTCCTTGCGTACAAGTCACTCAATGGTTTGGGTCCTGAATACGCCTCTGATATGTTCGAAGTATATATTCCTGGTAGGTCTTCTAGATCTGCCGGAGCTGCTCAGTTGGGGTGAAAAGAGCTGAAACTAAACCTGGTGAAATGGTGTTTAGTCACCTATCAGTATCAGATCAGCACCTACTGTACTATTCTCCTCCCCCTTCTCTTAAATATCTGCACTTCTACTGCACTTTTAATTTTCTTTTATGTCTTATTTTATTTCTCAATATTTTTTTCTGTTTTATCTTATTTTGTATTCTATTTCTGTGAAGCACACTCAATGAACTTTTGTGTCAGATAATGTACTATATGAATAAACTTGAACTTGGACACTCCTTGCTATAAATATTCATGGCAGCTACATTTGATCGGCTCCTGTGAATTAAAAGGGTACAGCAAAGCAGTATAAAGCTTATTGGGCCCACTTTGCTTGATGTCCAACTTTAACTAAATTTACCCAAGAGTAAACTCCTAGTCATAAGTATTTTTCAAAAACTGTATTGAAAATTCCTCAAATTTTGGCAAGTGCAGTGTATATATTGGGGGGATTTCATTTGTATAATTTAAGTTTGACAGGATATCATCTTGCAAGTACGGCAATTGAGTGGTTTGTTTTGGCTGGACATTACAGCACTGCCAAAGTGCGGCTTTGAGATTAGCAGGCTTGGTTTGTAACAACATCCTAAAGACTGTTTTGATCATCTGCTCATCACTCATCTGTATGTGTGTGAGCTTCAAAGCAAGCACGCAAGGAACCTAAGGAATCTGAGCCGCAGGAAACATCACCCTCCTCATACTTCAACACTTACGTGGCTAAAAAAACGTCGATTGGCAAAGTGTGCCATGTGTAGATAGTGTCAAATAGGCATCTTTGGCCCCCATCAAAAACGATTTTTTTTGGCAGTCCTCTCTGCTGTTTCCGTAAGATAATTCTTTGTCCAGTTGAAGTTGAGCTTTTTTTCCTTCTACTCAGCTTCATCAACTCTGTTCCACCTCAGCACAGGAGATTAGTGCTGAAAGCATTACCTAACCAAGCAAATGATGGTGTGGAGGAAGGAAAAAAAGCTCAGAGAAGGGATTTAGAAGTGAAGTTATTGCACAGCCGGGCTGCTCTTGGTCAAAATCGCATGACTGCAGGTCTTCTCTGCACTTTTCCATATTAAGCGTTCCACTATAGCGCCATGCTCAATTTAAATTTTACTCACATGAGCCAAGACTCACTGTTAAAATGCACTGAAGGAGTACGGACAGGCTTTATCAGAGAAGCAACACTGCCCCCTGCTGCTTCTTTGGCCCACATGAACTTAACCGTTGCAAAAATGGCATGGGTTCGGAAGTTGCGGAGAAGGGCTCAGTACAAAGGTTACGAGCTTTCGTAGGTGTGTTTGGGCGGGAAAATCATCTATGCTGGATTAGAGTGGCCCTTAGAGCTGGCCACACTCTTTTAGAGATGTCGGAGTAACGTCATATTGTTCTAAAACTACTGCTCTGCTTTTGGTAGGATTGTTATTTAATAATGTTTGCCTATTTACTTACATACCTGCCTCTCTCTAGACTCTCTAGACACAACTTCTAGTCCCAGATTTGGTAACCTGACCTCTGCTCTGCACTGTATGGGTTTTTCCCCATCCCAGTATACCTGATCCAGTTCATGAAAGAGTCAGGTATGAGACTTGGTGGTCAGTTGGTTATATCAACTCAATTATCTACCAGTAGCCAATGTTGTATATCTTAAAATTTAGTTTGTACTAGTAAGAATGTGTCATAAATCAGACATAAATATCCAGTCTTCACTACCCTGTGTGTTCTAATGCACACTGCGTAACATCGCCAGTATCAGCGCTAACTGGTGACTGGGGGACAGTAGGAGAGAAATAATGAGTTGATTCCTTGTCGTTTTTGTTCAAACAGGTTTAAAGGCCGTGAGTCCCTAACCCTAACCCTAACAGTCAGCAGTTAGCGCAGATACTGGCAGTGTTACGCACTGCACATTAAAATACAGGGTAGTGAAGCGTTGGCCTAGCACGAAAAAAAGCCCTAAAGCGTGATCACAGCACGTATTTTGATTACATTGTATATCGTGATGGCTTCACCAAAAGTCGTGAGATCGGGATGTGACTTCTAGTGTTAGTCATATTAGCTTTGCAGGTCTACACTATATGGACAAAGGTTTTGGGACACACCTGTTTTTCAGGGTTTTGGACTAGGCTCCACATTGAAGTTTATGTATTTGACTGCAATGTCATTAAAGACCCTGTTGGTGTAACGGTCAGACGTCCCAAAACTTTTGTCCATATATCTTATAGTGTAGTACTAAGCTCTTCTTCAACAAGCAAAATACATTTGTTGGGTATTATGATCTCGCTGAGTTTTCTCACAGCAACAGCGGCAACATATTTCTCACCGCCACAGAGTTTATTTCCACTTTTCATTTCATGCTTTTTCTAGCCTGGTAAGACGTATCCACATTTCATTTGCACCCGACCACAGAAACACACCTCAGTTAGACAGAGAGAGATGCAGTCAGCGCCAGTGCCAACTATAATATAGACAATTCTCTTCTCATTTCCTGAGTTGATGCCGAGCGTCCAGATATAAGTGGGCATTAATAAAGTTCATGACCTCAAGTTTCCCAAATGCTGGAACACTGCAAAAAATAATAATATAAAGATATAAAAAATATACAAATAAAATAAGTATGTCAGGTTTTTTATTTGTCTATGCAGATATGTCTTATATTGATATAATTGTTTCATTTTCTTGAACTACACAGAAAGCATATTTACTTTTTTTTTTAATGGATTTTTGAATGTTCCAGCGAAACATACACTCAGTACAGATGACAAATGACACACGTTACAGTTTTTATTAGTATCACCACTAAATATATTTTAGGACAGCCCCAAAACAGAGTTGTTGGTGCTTAGTACTATACTGCTGTGGGCATGCAAACATGCAGAAATGTTTTACACACACACACACACACACACACACACCCTCCCACACTCACACACACACACACACACACACACACACACCCTCTCCCACACACACACACACACA
>JBBIGA010000132.1:14776816-14787641 GCA_037576975.1 Alestes dentex | reverse complement strand
ATCATAGTCATCACTGTGTTTTAGCTCCATTCACAGGCTGGTCCCAAATTACTTACTTACTCTGTTTTAAGTAGGCTGTACATACACTATATGGACAAAAGTATTAGGACACACCTCTTTTTTACTGAATCCAGGTGTTTCCTTACTTCCAGTGAAGGGTTATCTTAACGCTTCAGCATGCTAAACATTTTGGACAACTTCCGACTTTTTGGACACAGTTTGGGGAAGAACCATTTCTATTCCAGAATAGAAGACTGGCTGGGTTAGTTTCAGTGTGGAAGAACTTAACTGGTCCACACAGAGCCCTGACCTCAACCCCATCCAACACCTTTGGGGTGAACTGGAATGGAGACTGTGAGCCAGGCCTTCTCGTCCAACATCAGTGTCTGACCTCATAAATGAACATAATACAAACAGAACGAATGGCCACAAATTCTAACAGAAACTCCAACGTCTAGTGGAAAGTCTTCCAAGAAGAGTGTAAGCTGTTGTAGCTGCAAAAGGGGGACCAACTCCATATTAAACTCTATGTGTTTGAAAGCAACGTCATTAAAGTCCCTGTTTGTTTAATGCTGAGGTGCCCCAACTTTTTGTCCATGTAGTGTATTTATGTCATAACTTTATATATATATAAAGTATATATAATGTAGTCATAGGGATTCTGTGAATAACAAATTCGATTTTCCATTTGACTTTTTCAGAGTTATCCTATCAGTCCGAGACTCAGGCTGCACTGGTAGTGTGAGCATGACCTGCACAACTGGTTCCCTATATTAATGCACAGATCCATTCTATTTACAGGCTGAGCAAACACGCAGGCACCTTTAAGGTCAGCAGAGAAATACTGCCCTCCGCAGGTAAAAGTTTTCAGCTGCTTGCACACTCGAGCTGCCAGGGCCCTCACACTCTCCTACGACGGGTTTAAGCCTTTGGAAAAACAGATTTCAAGCTGCGCTCCAACAGAGTGTTAGAAGATAAAAGAGTCTCCTGACCCTTTGATAATATGCCCCGGGCTTTACAGTAAACTGGCTGGAAGTCTTTGAATTACTCACACTCGCGGCTTCCGCTCAGTGACAGCCAGAGCGGCTCGAGGGAGTGGATCTAATTGACACTGTAACAATGAGCAGCGGACAGCATAGCTTACGCGCCAACACGCGCGGTGAAGTGTGTAATGAGGGGCAGGTAGACGGCTGTCTGCAGCTGTGGCAGATCCACCATCAGGAACGTCTCGCTAGTAGGCTAATGACCCATACTGATCTCCAGGAACAAAGGGGCACCTGACATCTATGTCTGATCATAAATGCCTCCATGATAACTGCTAAGCAGTTAGCCATAGCTTGTCACATTTACATACTTGCCTCAAGTATGTAACATCACATTTACATACTTGCCTCAAACCGCAATGAACTACTGTTTCTGACTCTGTATAACATACATATGATAGACATACACTATATGGACAAAGGTATTGAGAGGCCAGACCATTACACTTACTTTAGTGACACTGCATTCAAATACAGAGACTTTAATATGAAGTTGGTCCTCCTTTTGCAGCCAAAGCAGCTTCCACTCTTCTTTGAAGGCTTTCCACAAGGTTTCTGTGGGAATTTGTGCCCATTAATTCTGTAGAGCATTTATGAGGTCAGACACTGATGTTGGACGAGAAGGTCTGGCTCACAATCTCCGTTCCAGTTCATCCCAGAGGTGCTGGATGGGGTTGAGGTCAGAGCTCTGTGCAGACCAGTCAAGTTCTTCCACACTGAACTCATCCAGCCATGTCTTTATGGAGCTTGCTTTGTGCACCAGGACACAGTCATGCTGGAATAGAAAAGGTTCTTCACCAAACTGTGTCCACAAAGTTGGAGGTATGCCGTTGTCTAGAATGTCTTGATCTGTTGAAGCATTAAGATCAGAGGTGTCAGACGCATTTTTAATGTGAGGGGGACGCATCTGTCTACGCGTGGGGGCGGGGTTTGGGCGTGGGGCCGGGTTTGGGTGGGGGCGGGGTTACTGCTTGCGTGCAAAGTCTCGTCCTTTTAGGGGGTGTGGGTGTTTGGAAACCTCTGTTGAATCTTGAATCTTGAATCTTGAATCTTTCGCGAAAGAATCCGCTCCACTTAATCGATAGAAGAAAATACACACCACTGGAAATCCGCTCGGGTTTGCCTCCAACTCACCGCATGCAAGTGAAGTGAATCGTCAGTGCACAGACAGGCTGCTCAGATTTCCAGTGTTTTGTGTATTCTTTTATCGATTAAGTGGAATGGATTCTTTCGCGAAAGATTCAAGATTCAACAGCGCTGGGTAGACTAATTATTTATGTTAAATGTGGGGGGGTCCAAACATGTCCCCCTCTGATTGAATGGCGACGACGCCCATGATTAAGATTGTCCTTACTGGAAGTAAGGGGCCACCTGACAATAATTAAGAGGTGTGTCCCTATACTTTTGTCTATATAGTGTACACTAAAACTGCTTTTGTAGATATATTTATAATAAAATGTCATACAGTGTGAGCAAGATAATAACCACAAAAGCAAGAATATTTGACATTACTCAAAGTGTTTTGATTTGATATAAGATAGCTTCCTTTATTTAGGCACTATATCAGCCTTATAGCTCCAATGCAAAACCAACATATCAAACCTCATGGACTAATACCTCTAATTTTAGTGCATCTGAGCACTTCATGGACTAATCTCCAGTCTAGTGCATCTGAGTATTTACTGAGGCTGTTCATGAACTAATATCTCTTCATACTTCAGGAAGTAATACTTAATACTAAGCGTTTTTATGCACTAACATCTTCCGTAATATTCTACAGCTTTGACTATGGACTAATATTGTCGATTCTAATGTATAGGAGGGCTTATTTTGGTAGTTTATTGACTAATATTCCATATTCCTGTGTAAAGAACCATTCATTGTTGTTTATGGACTAATCTCAGTGTTTATTAGTGCTCATTATGGACTAATCTCTTTTAATCCAGTGTAAAGGGGTGTTTATAAAGGTTCTTTATAGACATGTAACTCCTGATACAGTGAATGAGAGTTTATGAAGGGTTTTAATGGACATCTGTCTTCTATTTTTTATATTTCAGTGTTTTTTAGGGTTCATGGCGTACTTATATCCCCTAATCTGTAGGGGATTTTTTATTTTTTATCTTCAACACCACTTGAGTGTTTATTAGACGTCTGTATGGACTAATATTTCCTATACTAGTATACAGGATGTTTACTGAGGACCATATGTCATTAAATGATATTGTGGGTGACGCTGGAAATAAAGCTACAATACCTACATGTTTTAAACAGGCCTTCTCATTCAACAACAGTGCTTGACCTCATAAACGCTCTACAGAATGAATGGGCACCAATACCCCACAGAAACTCCAAAATCATATAGAAAGCCTTCCAAGAAGAGTGGAAGCTGTTATAGCGGCAAAAGGGGACCAAATCCAGATTAAAATGTATGTGTTTGAATGCAGTGTCATTAGAGTCCCTGTTGGTGGGATGGTCAGGCGTCCCAATACTTTTGTCCATAGTGTATGTATATAACAACTGCATGAAACCAAGTAGCGTTTGGAGTACAAAGCTTTTGGGTTCAGTTTTGCGCACAAAGGTTATGCTTAGTTTGGGATTTAATTACATAATGTCAGTGGGGAAATCCTTTGAAAGTCACTTTTTAATTTAGGAGTAGGCTTAATCAGTGTTCTGAAAGCTGCTCCCATGTGGTGAAAGTAGTGGTGTACTGCTAGTTTTCACAAGGGAAACATACACAGAGTGATGTGACTCATTTAGTGTGAATAAGAAGGACACATGGGCCTCCGTCTGCCTGATGAGAGACAACAGGGACAGGCAAGGTCCTTTTTAACACAAGGGCCGAGCGTAAACACAGCTTGTTAGAAGCTTCCCTACGGCGGGTTACAGCTGACACGGCGCATCTCGATTTTTTAATGCCTCGATGATGTGCCTTTGGAAAGTCGGCACTACAGGGAAAACCTGTGACAAGGTTTGAGCCAATTAGAGGTGTGTGTGAGTGTGTATGTGTGTGTGTGTATGTGTGTGTGTGTGTGTGTGTGTGTGTGTATGTATATGCGTGTGAACGCCAGCGTCTGTCGGTTTCAGGGGAGGAAAGTGGGTCAACAATTCCAAACACCTCCTCTATAAAGAGAATTCAGCCTCAGAAAACTTTCTGCATCTACAAATGAGACCACGGGGAGGATAGAGTTTGTGTTCACTTTGCGAGTGAAATCGTAATCCTAATTGGTGCTGCGCATGGCTTGTTGTTATGCTAAACAACGATCTCCACCAAAAATGGCCTTGTCATAACAAATCGTGTTATTCGAGAATTAACAGTTTAACACCTCACAGCTCCAGTTGCCTCGTAGATACCAAATGCCAAAATTACAGCAATCATGAGGCAACTAGGGGCCAATTTGTAAGACCAAGATAATCCTAAACCTGAACTGAATCGGGTTCTTTAAATTGAATCACAGATTGATATTACAATCTGATCAAATGCAGGTTTAATCCAGGGCCGGAAACTAGCTTAATAATGAGCATAGCATACACACCCGTTTTAGATTTTTTTTTTTTTTTTTTTCATTTTATTTTATTTTTATTATTCTTTTTATAGCCAAAACAGGCGCCGCTTCTTGTTGGAGCTCGTGCTAAATTTCGGAACTTCTCCAATGTCGAAACTTCAGTCAAGTGCAGTATAAAAATTTGTGATCGGTTGATCATAGGCCGAGTACTGACCACTTAAAAAATGGTCGAGAGATCTCTGAAACATATTGTGAGAGAGAGAGAGAGAGAGAGAGAGAGAATGTCCGAGAGACCTAAAATGTGTGTGCGCACAGATGCTGAGGATGGATAAAAAAAAAAAAAAGAAACGCAGAGAAACAAACACAGAGCAAAACACAGCACAAAAACGGACTTTGAGATGCTACAGCTCAGGGCATAAAAAAGATGTGTGTGACTGTTTATTGTGGCTGAATTAAAAATAATCAGCCCGTGACTGCGGCTATGTGTTCAGCTGTACCCATGAATGGCTTGATAAGAGCACAGCATGTACAGTCCCAGTCTGTGAACCAGAACATCGCGAGTTCAAGACTGTGTGGGCAACATTTTTTTCTTTTTTTAACACAAACTTTTTTGCTCATAAATCCAATGTTTCGGTGCATCCAAACACTGGTTTTATAACAACCATGCAATCACACTTAACATTTTCTTGCAGAAAGGCATCTTCTAGTTCAGTTTATTAATCACTAATTTGACCTGCTAGTTAGGTCTCCCTTGATCACACAATGCTCGCAACCTCTTTGAACTGCTGCTTACACATCATTAGACTGTTCGACATGCTTGGAGGAGAACTAATCACCAATTCTGTCACATCAGCGGACAGGCACGGGTGGTGGCTAACATGGTGATGAGTGATGGGGTGGAGAGTGAGGGCCGTAATAACAGCCACCCAGAGAGAGGAAAGCCATTTATGCTTTATTATACTTTATCCAGATGTCACTGTATCCAGCCTTATCCAGCCTTATCCAGGACGCTAAATGTATTAGAAATATGTTACTTTTATGTATTGTAATGCAATACATTACTGAATACATTTAGGACAGAGTTTGCAGTCTTCACCCATCACTTCATATTTTAATATACTTTTTTTTGTATTTTTCCATTGGTTGATTTTCCACTTCCACTAACCCTGTAACAGTTATTCCTAATGAGAAGGAGTAGGTTGATCCGCCAGATCAGCTGGATCATTTAAGCCCTAAAACAGCCATTTCTATCATTACAGCAACGGAGGACATCTCTTAGCATAGAATTTAGTATGTCATTATATTTGTCACATAGTATAGCTACTACACTATACGAACAAGTATAGGGACGCCTGACCATTCCACCAACAGGGACTTGCATGACACTGCATTCAAATGCAGAGACTTTAATATGGAGTTGGTCCCCCTTGCAGCTAAAACAGCTTCCACTCTTCTTGGACGGCTTTCCACAAGATTTTGAAAATTTGTGCCCATTCATTCTGTAAAGCATTTATGAGGTCAGACACTGGTGTTGGACGAGAAGGCCTGACTCGCAATCTCCGTTCCAGTTCATCCCAAAGGTGTTGGATGGGGTTGAGGTCAGGGCTCTGTGTGGACCAGTCAAGTTCATTCACACAATCTCATCCAGCCGTGTCTTTATGGAGCTCGCTTTGGGCACTGGGACACAGTCATGCTGGACTAGAAAAGGTTCTTCCCCCAAAACTGTGTCCATGAAGTCGGAAATTTTCCAAAATGTTTTGGTATGCTGAAGCATGAAGATTGCCCTTCACTGGGAGTAAGGAAGCACCTGTATTCAATAATTAAGAGGTGTGTCCTAATACTTTTGTCCATGTAGTGTATATACTGCCTACAAAATCTTAAAACAGATAAGTAATATGGGACCAGCCTGTGTATGGAGCTAAAGCGCAGTGCTGACTCTGAATGTGTGAGCCTAGGGAACAGAAGGAGACACAGACTAAGCATGGATTGATATGGTACTGTGAGAGGGTGCAGATGAGATCATTATGGGCTTTTTTCTCTCACACTTCAGACAGCTCTCTCTGCAGCGCTGTTGGAAATGCATGATACATCACTCACCCGGCACAAAAAAAACCCCGAACACCAGCCTCAATTAATCTCTTCACCATCCACCCACCCCCCTCTCTCTCTTTCATTCTCCCTGTGTCGCCCTCTACTAAATGTGACTCTGTCTCACTGTCTGATGAGTGGGGCTGGAGGACAGTTAAACTGAAGCTGAAGGTCAGTTCACTTTGTCAAACACGGCAGAATTTTTCAAAGTTATAGACTCAATTATTTAGTTGAGTGTAATTTTACCTGCCACATAGTGCCCACCCGACCCTGTCACTGTACGCATGATAGCCGAGTCAATAGCATACAAATGACATCACGATAATAATACAAAGGCATGTCCCAATGTGATCCAAGTATCAATCCAGTTTCAAAACCAACCCCCCTTAATTTCACCCCTTAAAACTACCTCAATTTTGACCTTAAGGAACATTAAGGGGGAAAGTGCACAGATTAAGGCTGATTAAGGGGTAAAACTACTGGATTCCTCCCTTACTTTCTCAAAGGTTGCCCCATAAATAATAGAACCTCCTGAATTAACGCCTTACATTTAAGATGAAGGGGTTTCACACTCATGTCTTAAATCTGGCTCGGTGTATTTTCAGGGGTAAAGTAAGGGAGGGTTAAGCACATTGTAAGCACATTGTGTTTCGTAGTGATATTATCACTGCCGCAGAGGTGATGTAAACGGGCCTTTTCTGTTGCGTAACACCTCTCAGCCCTGCTCCGCACATGCCTGGACAGGTTTGATTCTGTCTTCTCCCACTCAAACACCAGATTAGTTTCTTTTTCCTCACTGAAACACCAGATTACATTCTGTCTTTTCTCTCCTGAAATCCCAGCCACCCAACTTCATGCCCACACATAAGTTTTAATTCATGAAACTTTCATCAACATTCATTTATTCATCAAGTCAAGTCAGTCTGGGAGCCAGGATACATCACAAGTGTGCTAATCAAAAGCTGCCAAATATGTTTTTCCCTGCCATTTTTAGTGTAAAACTAGTATAAACTAAACATATATACACTATAATTATGGATGTACCTCAAGATTCTCGCAGCAGTAGCGAGGATAGCAAGACAGCATAAACGGCAATTACTGTGGAAACAACTAACCTTAAAAAGCTACTTAAGTGCTAATAGCGCCCGCTTGTGGGGATTTGTTTGCTTGTTAAACACGAGCGAATTAGAAGCATGCAAAGCTTATGAGATGTTTCAGATCTGTGAGATGTATTTGTTAACTGACGAAATCACGCTGCATTTAGACTATGCTAATAAAAATTACCACCTGACTAGTTTTAAGTGAATTGGTTCAATGCAGATATCTATTCTGTGCTGTTCACACTGTGTGCTGTATTCACATAAAACAAAAGGCCACTTTACACTTTTTGCAAACGCGTGAAAGAAATTATATTACTCTTTGTCCATTATATGTTTTCTTACTTACCACTACTATTTTGCATATGAATTTGTTCAGTTCCAGCTTGCGATTTTGTTATGGTGAGGCGGTTTCTTGTCATATCACCCACCCGTCTGTCAAACTGATGAACAAAAACATGCCTCGCAGATGATGTCTGGTGACATGCTTTCGTAAAGCTAAATTTAACCCTAAATCAGCCATTTCTGTCAGAATTTAGGATGTCATAATATATATCACATGGTATACACAGCTGCACTATATGGACAAAAGTATTGGGATGCCTGACCAGTGCAAAATCCCACTGCATTAGACTATGCTAATAAACATTTCAAACTAGTCAATAACCTGTCTAGACCTACTTCTGTTAATTAGATCAAGGGCCAAGCCTTAGTCAGACTGCATGAGGCCTACATTAATAGAAACAAACAAAAAAAAAACACTCCAACCATACAGTTTCCTTATGGGTCCACGGAAGCAGTGCATGGTGTTTTAATCCTAGAAGAGTTGTCGTGGACATACGCATGGAATTCCATTTGCTACACAAACAAAGGTGTAGTTAAAAGTCACATATATGTGAAGAAATTGAGAAAACGAAAGGAGCTTCCTCATGTCTCCTCTGTAATCCGGCGCTGCTCCGAGCCCACCTGGCTCGGCACTAAAACCACCTCCAATCAGCAGGAAAGTTTACTACATTTCTAAATGCAGAATTGCCCAGAGCCTTTCCAAAGTGTGACTGATCACTAATAAGCTTTACCCTGAACATGTAACTAACTCTCCCTATCAAGCTGCGCTCGGCAAAAGTGTCTGCTGACATCACGCGTCTGCTCTAACCCGTAGCAGTGTCCTCGTTTTGCTTAATCTTGCCTAAAATAAACCCCCTTTTGTCACAGCACCCAATCTGCTGGTGCCAACGCAGGCGGAATTGTTTGTTAATCTCTGCCATTCCTCCGGTGGATGACACAGGCTCCACCCTGAACAGAGAATAAGGCAAACATAGAGGTTTTGGAGTGAGCTACAGGGAAAAGGTAGAATTATATAATGCATTTAACACTAATGCATTTAGGCAAAGTATTAGCTTAGCTCATGTCTCCAATTCGTTCCAGTTCACACAGGGGTTCTTAAGGGTTTCCCCAATTCTGGAGTGGGCAGCATGACAGTATGTTATTCTTATCAAGATAAATTATGTCACCAAAATGCTTGCACAAACAACCTAAATTCACGGCGGAAAAAACAACTGTTTGCTTTTTGTTCCCAGGTAGCTGGTTGCCCCTGCGATCAGAAGGTCGTAGGTTTGAATCCCAGGACTGCTAGTGGCACCGCTGAGGTACCTTCCACACACACTGCCCCCCTGACTGACCACTGCTTCACTTGGTGAATGTGTTAAATGCAGAGAACTAGTTTGTGCTGTTCACACTGTGTGCTGTTTACACATATGACAAATGGCCTCTTTACACGTTTTGCAAACGCTGAAAGAAATCACATTGCTCTTTGTCCGTTATACGTTTTCTTAGTTATCACTACTATTTTGCATGTGAATCTGCAAAATTTGCGATATTGTTATGGTGAGGTGGTTTCTTGTCATATCACCCACCCGTCTGTCAAACTGTATCTGATGAAGAAAAACACGCCTCGCAGATGATGTCTGGTGACATGCTTTTGTAAAGCCTCAGAGTGCAGTGTTTTAATATTCAAGACACACACACTGAGCACAGATGGGAGTGCGGTGTGTGTCTAACAATGAGGGATTCTAATGGCGGTCTCAATTGAGCAGTCTCTTTGCATGGAAACGCATGAAATAAAAAAAAAAAAACAGCAATAATGCATGTTTACTTAGCCAGGGCATATGCTTCCCAAACATGAACAAAAAGACCAGCCAGCGCGCTGTTTTTAAGATGAACTCTAAATATAACTCTGAGATGGAGTCACATTTTACGATGCAAGCTTGAGGTTGGCCCATTTATTATTTAAGGCTTACTATTCTGGTGCCAGTCAAGTGCTGAGTCAAAACGCAAATGATTTAAATACTTGCTCTACCTTCCCCATGCACTGTACCACCACTGTAGGGCAGTTCAGTTCATCTGATTTTCTACATGATCGGCTTCTAAAATGTAATCTGACTTTTGATTGCACCGGTGCGATTAAAATGAGAGATATTCTTAATGCTCTGATTCTGTTCAGGTGGTTGTTGGCAGTAAGGACAGGTACATACACAAGTAGACCCCCTAAGGGTCCTATTGTTCGACATATAGAACTGTGTATCATATCCGTTTCAGTGAGGGACAATTAGCTAAGCCTCACCCCAGGGAACAAAACGAGAATCAGCTTGAGTTCTACAAACTCCTTCGGTCTTAAGTACCCCCTCAGGTGTAATACCATGGATATTTCACCCTAGAAGGTCAGATCTGTTGTGGCATCACCAAAGCATTGGAAGTCCCAAACTTATAGAGCATTTACAACACCTCCTTAAGAAAGCATCACGTTTTTAATGTTATTGTATTCAGGAATCATACATAAGTATTGGATAACAACACTGTCCATAATGCTGTAGACTGGGATTCAGTTCCCAGTGTGAGGGTAACCAAAGTCATACATACATGAAAAAAGTACTGGGATGCCTGACCATAACAACAACAGGGACATTGCATTCAAATACAGAGACTTTAATATGGAGCTGATTCCCCCTTTGCAGCTTTACTAGTGAAAGTGATCATTCGGTCATACGTGAACACACCACAGCACACAGTGTGAACAGCACGAAATTCTTCCTCTGCA
>JBBIGA010000132.1:14762910-14776716 GCA_037576975.1 Alestes dentex | reverse complement strand
TCATTCTGTAGAGCATTTATGAGGTCAGACACTGATGTTGGACGAGAAGGTCTGGCTCACAATCTCCGTTCCAGTTCGTCCCAAAGGTGTTGGATGGGGTTGAGGTCAGTCAAGTTCTTCCACACTGAACTCATCCAGCCATGCCTTTATGGAGCTTGCTTTGTGCACTGGGGCACAGTCATACTGGAATGGAAAAGGTTCTTCCCCAAACTGGGCGTTGTCCAACATGTCTTGGTCTGCTGAAGCACTAAGATTGCCCTTCACTGACAGTAAGGAGGCCTAGCCCAAACCCTGAAAGACAGGTGTGTCCCAGTACTTAATGACAAGAGTAAGACTGTCTTTGAATCTATGGGGCAGTTTAAGCCTAGGTCTAGGCTAAATTTTCCTTTCAGAGGGGAATCTGCATTCGGAATGTTACATAGTCTAGTACTACGCTTACTTCTTGCCTGGGATATTGACACTAGAAGTTGCAGTAATTGCCAGTGACAGTGGAAAGCTATTGATGTATAACTCAGTTTGGTGACTCCTTTCTGATGCAGTTTATCATTGACTGCAGATGGGATTATTTTGAATGACATGTGATCAGTAGGAGAAAATCTGAACCTGATAATGTTTTCCACCAAGCAGTTATTGTGGTACTTATTGTGTTGTGGGTGGAAGTTTGGAAACCCCTGGTGAAATGACATGTTTTGCTGGCATTCTTTTGAAACTGCACAGACCAAACTAGAACATCACTCAATTTTACAAAATTGAATGCAAAATTACCCATTATTTTTTATCATTTAATATATTCAAAAGAAAAAAAAAAGAATCATATGCGAATGTTTGGCCACTCTTTCAGTCTCAGAGCTAATTTGGCTCAATGGGCCTTAATCAAAGTCATGGTGAAATTACAGGCAATTCCAGAGTGTAATAAATTACATGAAACAAGACACAAACCTCTCAGCATGTTATTTACACTCAACAGCCATTAGCTCATCTGAGCAGCTGACTGAGAATCTGAAAATAAAGGTAACTGACTCCTACAAAGCAATAGGAAACTACAACAGATAACAATACACTTCCTGCTGGTAATTCTCACTAAATGTAATGAATCCTTAGAACTCAGAGTATATTCATAAAATCTGATTTGAACAGTATGAACGGTGTAAAACACTTTGCTCTCCTACATACTCCCTGTTTGTTGCTCTCTCACTTGGCGCGCCGCTGCTCGGCCGCTCTCCGGTCCTCCTCTCTCTGCGGGTTTTCCCACTCACTTGTGGGCGGAGACTATCCCGAAAGTTCAAAGGTTCAAAGATCTTGTGTGTTTTTAAGACCTAAAATAAAATAAAATTTGTCCACTGGGTTCCTGAGCAAGAGCCTTAATCCCAAGTTTCTCTAGGGAGACTGTCCCCTGTAGTTAGGGAATTGAAGTCGCTTTGGATAAAAGCATCTGCTACATGCCGTAAATGTAAATGTATGAAGAATGTAGTAATACAATGTAGATATATTGTGGAGGTGAACAAGCAATACTGTCTGACAAAGAGGTTGAAATGGTCTGTGTGGGGAGAGGATCAGTGCAATCTCCCGTATTAGACCATATAAAAAGCATGCTTGGGTGCTAAAGCATGAAGAAAAGCTAATCTCAAACCACGCTGCCTGGCTGAGTACAGGCCCGAGCTATTAAAAATGTACGACAAGGCTTCTTGTACCATTAAGAAGGGGAGCAAATTACAATTGCATCCATTTGCAGAACTCCAACTGGGGTGTGAAATTGGTGCTGTTGTAATACCAAGAGAAAATGTGTGGGTGTAAGAGAAGAACATCAAAACTCAACTGCAAATTTGATTTGTTGATATAAGCTCTGTAACAGTTTCCGCCATTCAACCGCAGTGAGGTCTCGACCCGAACCTGCTTCACACTTGACCGTTGGGGTGTAAAGTTTCTGCTGACCTAATCAGTACATGCGTTGTTAAGTTGTCCTGCATTTTCTGGAGTGACATGTTGAGACTGGTTCGTGATCCAGTACTAACTGAGTATGTGCTGTAATGCTCTTGTGGTTGAATGCAATCAAATCTTCATAGCAATGTTCCAACATGTAGCGTATGACTTCCCACAAGAGTAGAGGCTTTTACAGAAGCAAAGAGGGAACAAACTAGCTATTAATACAGAATTAAATATTGGATTTGGATTTTATATATATGCATATATATATATATATATATATATATATATATGGCCACCAATGTTATTACAGTGAGTAATCCAAGGGCAACATAGGCAAGGAAAAACTCCCTAAATCTGGAGGAAGAGACCTTGGGAGGAACCAAAACTCAAAAAGAGAACCCGTCCTCCCCCGGTTGACCCAGAGAGAAAGAAAAGAGAGTCTCTATTGGAAATTAACAATAGAAGGCCTTAGAGTACAGCTTCATTACTGTTGGCCATCGACGGCTAACAGAGTCATTATAGCTAAGAGTCAGTAGAGGTAGTTTTTGTTGGAGTCAGAGTGGGGAGGAGCTTGAGAGTCTCTACTCCACAACAACAGGGACAACAATCTCGGCTAGAGCTTTGAACAGCAGTTGCGATTGCGAGGAGGAGTACACGGGAAGTCGAAAACGGTGTATAATTCTGTTTTAGCTCCAAATTTCACTGTAATCCAGTGAACTGATTTGTCTCACAGACCCCAACACAATCTCATAATGAGAATACACATCTAGGGACAACTTGTGAAACTTTTGTTGATGGACTGCAGCAAAATCCACCAAAAACAAAAGTACACCCATTATGTAGACTCTCATTATGTTAGGGAAATCTCTGCATACCCACTGTAAAACCTGTCCATAAATTCCTTTCAACGTCCAGAGTGCAATCAAGCAAAACAAGCTGGTGAATCATATGCTAATTTTTGTTTTCATCACAAGAGGTAATACTTACTTTTTCAATGTGTAATGTGTGCTCTGCATAAACACCAAGCTTAAGTGGAATTTTCGGGGGCGACTTTTTAGCTAAGTCAACTCATATTACATCCACTGGCTAACAACAGGACTGCTCTCCATCTGATAGTCTACGTTCCCACCCACATTTAGCTCAATATTTCTCCCGGTTGTTGTAACTAACTAGCAAGCTAGATATTTATAACTAGCCATGTAACAACAGCAAGCCTTTCACTTTACGAAGAGCTGTGAGATTTGCGTGGAACAGTTACTGCTGGTTGAAATGAAGATAAAGAGTAAGCTAAATGTAACTACGCTTTATGCTTGTGTCTGTCTCTGCTGAAGTTACATTCATGGATTGTAGCAATATAGCGACTTGCTCAGGTAGAATAACGACTTGCAGAAGTTTTATTTTAGGGGAGGTAGACAAGATAACATTGAAAAGAATCATCTTGTTCAACTCATAGTCTTGTCTTTATTTACACTGCCCAAAGTGACTGGATTTGATCTATTGTTCTATCATGATGGTGCTGGAAGGTACGGAAGGAGGATGCGCAGTTCTGATTCGCAGAGGTGAAGCCTGAATGCAGATGAAACTAATCACAGGTATGGGAGAAACCAAAAAGGGAGGTAAGAACCTGTGGAGTCCAGGCTCAGCACTCTGGAGACCAGGACATGGCCGCAAAGACGGAATTTTGACATGTTCAGTGGCCTGTGAACTAGGACCTGAGTTTTTTAGTGTATAAGTCTAGACCTCAATGGCTCAATCTGGATGAGCCTCAATTCAATTTATATTAGTTTTGATAAAACGGTGGTTCTAAATATTAAACCAAGGCAAAAAAAATAAATAAATAAAATTCCACCCACACCCACATCTGAGAAACGCAGGTTTCCTCTGAAGTGGTTTTTAAATGACAACAAATTTGCATGCATGACGTTCCGTCCCTCTTCCTTTATAACAAGTTTTGCGAGCCGCAGAAGCACTGAATATTCTATCATATGTGTCAGGACCAATCAGAGAAAGTCGTATGCCGCGCAGGGAGTGTGTGGGCACAGATATCCAAAACTAATTTCAGCTTTCTAAAAGTAACTCTCCACTTCTAGCGAGTTTCACTCCGGTCTCATCATCCAAACACATCTGATTCTGCTCAGGGTAAACAGCATTTGGCAAATACTCTGCGGATAGTGCATTATGCAGCGAGGATGAATTGAAAATCCTGCTTGAAAATCGTGCTTGAATGAAATCCCCGCTGAAGGGTTCGCTGCCCCCAGCTCAGAGCCATCCAGAAGGGCCTTGCATCACTGTATTCATTGTGGATTACCAATGGAGCTGTTCAGGTTTGACACATGCTCAAATTCAAAAACACAAATCCTCTACAGAGCCTCCTTAAAATTCAATGAAAATTGCCCAATCAAGACATTCTCTCCCTAAGACCTTGGCCTGAGGCCTGTCAGCATATTCCACCGCCTTAGCTTTCACTGAAGTGTAGTTTCTGCCAATTAGGATTAAAAGACTTCATTTTATTATTTTTACTGGTAGCTATTATCACAGATAGTACTGAAAGTCAGTTCTGCATTTATAGACTACTCTTCAACATGCCGTGAAGTCAAACAAGCACTGTCACTGGACAGAGTGACAGTAGCCTTGTGCTTTCAGATCTCGTGACAGCAAACAGGCTTAACAATCTCTGTTAGAGACCAAAGTCAAAGATCTGATGCTTGTGAAATTCAAGTAGGGGGATTAGGACCGATCTCTAACATTACGTCCCTGTTCAGCCTGATGAAGTGACTGCGAAGCCAATTGCGGGAAATCAAGTGGTCCATATTACAAAAGAATCACAGATCCTGATACCCATCAGATTTTTTTAAGCTTTAAAAACTAGTATTTTTAATAAAAGAAATTGGCTGTTTAGTTATTAGAGTTGGAATTATTAGAGTTCTTTTAAAATGAGGCATTTCCCTCAAGGTGGTCATATAAAAATATGAGCAGAGTTGTACTGAGGAGAACTGCCACTTCAGGGCTCCCAGGTTAATCAGACGATAGAGGGTGATCATGAATGAGTTCCTTTCGAGCTTTTTGGAAAAACGATTATTTGTAAATGGTTAATCATTTTTATTTGCACTTGTTTTTTTCAACACAGAGCAGTGTAAAGTATTTCAACACTGCTGTCATATTTTTAAGGCCTTTGAGCTCCAAATATAGCACCTTCTTGCAGTGTTTTTTGGTAAACACTCTACTTCCCCATAGTCTGAAACAAACTATATGGACAAAAGTATTGGGACCATAACACCAACAGGGAATTTAATGGCATCGTATTAAAATACATAGACTTTAATTTAGAGATGGGTCCCCCTCCACAATTATAGGAGCTTCTACTGTTCTTGGAGGTCTCTCCACAAGATTTTGGAGTTTCTGTGGGAATTTGTGCCAATTCTTTCTGTAGGGCGTTAATGAGCTCAGGCACTGATGTTGGATGAGAAGGCCTGACTCAGTCTCCGTTCTAGGAGGCATGGCGTTGTCCAAAATGTCTTGGTATGCTGAAACTATTAAGATTGCCCTTCACTGGAGGTAAGAGGCCTTGCCCGAAGCCTGAAAAACAGGTGTGTCCCAATACTTTTGTCCATATAGTGTACATGACTCATACAAAACTACAGCTTTTTAAATCAGCTGCAGTGCAAATATGCCTAGACTATTTAAAATAAAGAAATTGTATTTTCAATTGTATGTTCCTTAGCTATTGACCTCTGAGGTCTTGCATCATGTAGCTGATGTAATGCCCATACTGTGAGGCTAAGCTAGTTCACTCTATGAGAAAAATAAATGGAATTGAAAAACACTTCTCAATGGCTATCAGCCACTCAGAGATTTAACTGCTGTGAGAAATACCATTAGATTCGGCCAATTCTGTCTCCACATACCAGAATTAGACAGTTGACTTTGGCAAGCTGATTGCAACGCACTGTTAAAGTCACTTCCATTCCAAACACCAACAAACAACAACTACTCCAAAGTTAGCAGTTAGTTCCGTAAATAAACAAGAAACTCACGAGCCAGTGTAAATGGGGGTCCAGCCCCAACATTTTTAAGTTTACAATACATATGTACAGGCTTTTGAAATAAATATTGACAGATTTGAACAAAAACTATATGGAATTTAGTTGACTGCGTGGAGTTTGTTGTTACTCTTGCAATATAAAATGGAACCAAAGCAATTTTCTATTTCACTGAATATGACTGAACTTTTCCATTATTACTCACAAGGGCTTTGTGACATGAACAAAATATTGTCATTGTATTGCAAAAATACATCTTTATATTATAAAATCAAAAAGACACTGGGGAAACAGGGATAACATGGTTAAATATGATCTGGATTATTTGAACCAAGTTATTGACTTTGGCTGGATGAAATAAATACTTTAATGATGAGAACAACCACAGACATTCACTAGAAAAAGAGTACATTTGCATATTATGTGTGATACGTTTAGGTGTTAGTAATCCTGAGGAGCAAGGGAAGTGAATTGTACAATCTTGGAGCTATGACACTTAAATCTCAATAGTTTAGTTTTTTCAGCTTGTGTCTTAATGACAGGACTGTCAAACAGCAGCCCCGGAGGACTTTAGCACAATTTATATAAAGGGATAGGAGGAAACGAAGAAGAACAATCATATCAGGCTCTTAAAGAAATAATGTAACACAATTGTCCTCTTTTCCCCAATACAGGCGATCAGGGAAAACATGTTTGATGTTAATTTGCTTCTTTAGTTTTACATGGTAGTTATAAGGCTATGTAGCTAAAAGTGCACGCGTATAACCCACCAACTGCTGTCCCTTTACTTAACATATGTGGTTTACAACACCTTGGTGATCATTTAGGCATGCAGGTTGCCTGATGCAAACTGTGGGGTGTACCCTTTCTCCACTATCCAATACACCATAGTATTTTAAGTCTATTTTAAACTTTTCCTCACAGATCAGGCCTGGGAAAACCACCGAGCCTGCGGTCCTGTGAGGTATCTCATTTGCAACATTTGCTCTGAAGAAAAGCAAACCTCAGACCTCTTTGTCATGAACATGAGGCATTTTAGCACCACACTGCTGCACGTTAGCACCGCTACATTGGTACAGGTCTGCTAAAATGCCTAAGAAAACAAATAGGCAAGGCTTTCACTGTTTAAAAGTACACAGAAACACTATAGCTCCTCCAGAAGCTACACTGTATGGACAAAAGTACTGGGACACACCTCTTAATTGAAGGTTTGGGCTAGGCTCCTTAATTCCAGTACAGGACAATCTTAATGCTTCAGCAGACCAAGACATTTTGCACAACGCCATGCTTCCAACTTTGTGCACACAGTTTGGGGAAGAACCTTTTCTATTCCAGCATGACTGTGTCCCAGTGCACAAAACAAGCTCCATAAAGAGGGGCCTAGCCCCAACCCCTGAAAAACAGATGTGTCCCAATACTTTTGTCCATATAGTGTAACCGGATCTATATTGTTGCAAATATCCTATTCGTTTAGCTTGCATACTGTGGATAATGTGGTTATGCGTCATGTTTATTTTTTATTAATGCGTTATTTGTATTCTGGGTAATTCATTTTTAGTATAAAAGTCAATCTAGGGCTGCTGCCAGCTGCACGATCACAGTCCTAAACAAGCTACCGCAGTGGAGGTGACAAAAAAAAGCCATAAAGCCCTAAGACAATTCTGCTGATCCTATTTCTTTCCCACTGTCAAATCGACACAAGCCGGCGGTGCAGAAAGGTGACTCGTTTCCGTGCTCAGATCAAATGGACCTGGCAAGAGCCTGCCTGGTGTCTAACAGCAGCAATTTACCAGCGCAGCATGAAGTGTCTCCAATGGGGAACGGACAGGGGAATATAAATTTGCTCCCCAAATGGGGTTAATCAGCCAAACCATGTTTGATATCCCAAGCTTGTTTCTTCGGTTTTGCCCTCAGGGCTAACGTAGGTAAGTAATGGACACTAATAACTGTCAGATTTGCACTGAAAAAGCTGCAGGCCTCATTTGCCTCAAACCATGTTGTTAAAAAACATAAATCAAGGTTCGAAAATGAACATGAGTCCAACACTGATCTTTGCAACATTATGCAAAATGTTTAAACAGAAACAAAATAGATTTCTGCATCATATATACACTACATGGACTTAAGTATTGGGACACATCTTAATTATTGCATTCAGGTGCCGCCTTATTTCCAGTGAAGGAGAATCTTAATGCTTCAGCATACCAAGACATTCTGGACAACGCTGTGCTTCCAACTCTGTGGACAGTTTTGGGGGAAGATCCTTTTTTACTCCAGCATGACTGTGTCCCAGTGCACAAAGTACGTTCCATAAATACGTGGTTGGAGGAGTTCAGTGTTGAAGAACTTGACTGACCCACACAGAGCCCTGAACTCAACCACATCCAACACCTCTGGGATGAACTGGAGCGGAGATTGCGAGCCAGGACTCCTCATCCAACATCAGTGCCTGACCTCATAATTTCCCACAGAAACTCCAAAATCTTGTGGAAAGCCTTCCAAGAAGAGTGAAAGCTGTTAAAGCTGCAAAGGAGGACCAACTCCAGATTAAAGTCTCTGTATTTGAATGCAATGTCATTAAAGTCACTGTCGTAATGGTCAGGCAACCTAATACTTTTATTGTATGTGTTAAAAATCAGGCTGACCAATAAGTGTTCTAGATAGATCTTTATTTGTCACTGTCACAAGTACAATGAGATTTAAAAGTGCTTCTGTTGTAATGGCTTCAAGTTATGCCTCATCCTACTGTTTCTGCTGGTCTAATTGTAGATCGCGGTGCACCCAGTCTGTTCCTCTTTTAGTTGCAAAGAAAACTTCAGGGTTGCTATTACTCAAAGGACCGTTTTTTCCTTCCTCTTCCACTGGTTCATTTGATTTCTGATTACAGTGAGACTGTTCTCTATAAATACATATTCAAACTCATCATTTGGCAAAAGCTGCCGTTTTGAATTATGCATGTGCTATTCCCGTGAACCATGTAGATTTAGAGTTTTAATTCTGGGAACTGTGGGGGTCCTGCTGCCAACCTCTAAAGAAAAGTTCCTCTTCTCCACCTCCATCATGTTTTATTTGGGCCAATCCACAGTTAAAGTACTCTATTTTTATGAGTTAGGAAAGTTTGTTTTACGTTGAAAGTTTTCAAAACTGGATAATATGAATTTAGTCAACAGTACTGGAATCTGGTGCCCTAATAATCCGAAAACGTGAAGGTTCGTGGAACGGAAGGGCACAGAAACATGAACTGAAGTCGGTTTCATTTCCTTTTGGTTTAGCATATTTGAATTTCTTTCTTTAACAACTTTAATAAGAGTGAGTGCAAAAAGTCGAGCACATGAAAATTGTCATTATTTGCACCCAAGACAATCGGCTACCACTGTTTTCGTCTGAAATTGATGCAGAACAAGTTCATTTTGGTACAATGTTGTCACCACCAAGAGATATAAACGACTGTCTACAAATTGCACTGCAAGGGACATACGCAAACAATTTCAGGCATTTTAACAGAACACAAATATTAAAGACAGTTTTTATAATGGCTTCAATTTAAAACCACTTTCAAAAGATATCTAACAAATGTCATCCACTTTTTTGGACTTGGTATGGTAACCAACAACACAAAGTCTTATTTAACAAACCATCTGTGCAATAACCTGATGCTACTTTGTTGGGCTTTTTTTTTTACTGTTTTTAAATCACTATTATTCATATCTGTATGTGCTTTATTATTTTGCTATTATGTGCAGTAGTCTACCATGTGCAATACTGTGCAGTGTTCTTATCAGGTGCTAAAACCTTTATCATTATGTGTAATATCTTATGTCCAATATGTCTAACCATGTGAACATCACTACTTCTGACAGTATTACTGACCCTCTACTGATCTCTACTACATGTAGTAACATATTCCGAACCACCATCTGTGTTATTAGTACATCACTTAGCTGTAAGTTATTTATCTAAAGTATTCATACCCATCAATTGTGTTCATATTATAGTGTATTTCATATTAAGGTTTTTTCTACAGTTTTTTATTGGATTTATTTGGACTTTATATTTTATATTGTTCCTGTCTCTGTGTGTCTGTGTGTCTTTGGAGTCAAGACCATTTTCTCCAAGAACAAAGGGTTTTCTGATCCTGATTCTGAAGTCAGAATACCTGGAAAGCATTTGCTTTGTACTCACAGAAGCTTTGTACTCACAAAAGTTGGTTTCTTATTTTTTTAACTTTTTTTTTTTATTTTATGAACCTCTTGTACCGCTTATGAGTTTGTAGGGTTTGTTCAAAAATGACAAAAATCAGTTAAGGCATCAAGATGTTTGCCGTTCCTTTTTTTTTTTTTTAGCTGTGTTATAATTTGTATGGATGCAAATGAATAAAATCGACCAGTGTACTGTAACAGACGACAGTAAAAACGCTGGCTCTCAGCTTTTATTACTTGTCTTCCGTCTGTCTTGAAGCTCCAGGGCAACACTAAAGAAGAAAACTTTTTAAAGAAGAACTACATTTACAAGGAGGAAAAGTATGTCAATTTGATTTTTCCTATTAAACTAATCCGTAAATGCATTGCTCGGCTCTGAGTGCTTTTAACGGGCACTTCTCGGGATGACATTATTAAGATGCAACCGCATTTATGATGCAATTAGCAAGCTCTCTTAAGAAAGAGTGCATGAAAAAACAGGGCCTATATGATGAAATTCCTTTTTCTGTGGCAGTGCAGGAAAACCTATCTAGGCTTGGCAAATGCAGGCCTTCTCTCTTTTTTTTTTTTTTTTCCCCCCAGTAATGACAGCTTAGGTCAAACTGTTACATAAAACAGTTCAATCTGCCAGCAGCAGATATTAGCCAATCTAATACCACTTGGCTGTTGTTGCCACTACGGCGCATAAATACAAAGCGTGGAAATATTTAATATGTAAATGCTTATGTAAGGGCGCCTCTGCCGTGTCTGCGGGATTTACACAGCAGATATTTCTGCACTTCTTTCTGGAGTGCTGCTTATTTCCACAGCCCTCCCCGCTGTCAGACCGCGAGGGCTCACACACACTGCCAGCGAAGGAGGCCACTGCAGATTTGGAGCATGTAAAGCAGTCAGAACCTGCGAGTCCAAATCATAGCCAGCAGGGAAAGTGTGTTGTGTTATCTGGAACAACTGTGGACTCTCGCACACACGCCGCTCTGGGGATGGGAAGGTTACCGGCTTTAACAATACATCACTGGGTGCTGAATCATTTTCAGTATGTGGAATCTCATTATTCCTGTGTGCAATAGTCTCACCATGTGAACATCACATGTCAGTATTACTTATACACAAGTGATCTCTGCTACATGCAATAACATCTGATCTCTACTACATGCAATCACTCTTATCAGGTGCTAAAAACCTTTATTTTCCATGTGTTATTATGTGTAGTATCTTATGTTCAATAGTCTAACTACTAATATCACTAATATCACTACTTATGTCAGTATTACTGATCCACTACTGATCTCTACTACATGCAGTTACATATTCCTAACCACCATCTGTGCTATTAGTAACTCACTTAGCTGTAATTTACCGATCATTGTGTATTTCACACTGAGGTCTCTCTACAGATTCTTTTATTGGATTTAATTTAGACTTTATATTTTATATTGTTCTTGTCTCTGTGTCTCAGTATGTTTTTGCAGTCATAAAATACACCAATGTGTGTCGGTGTAGTCATGGCATGAGAAATTTCCTTCAGTATCAATAACGTTTTCTGATTCTGACTCACAGGAGAAAACCCAGTCATGATCACACAGTTTCAAATTATAGTAACATGGCATGATTCGTTTTTAACTGTAATTTAAAACTAAGTTGGATTTATTTAGACTTTATATGTTATATTGTTCTTGTCTCTGTGTCTCAGTATGTTTTTGCAGTCATAAAATACACCAATAACCTCAGGATCAATGAAGTCTTCTGATTCTGATTCATATGATAAAACCCAGTAATGACGGTTTCAAATTATAGAAACGTATGACTTGTGAACAGTATTATTGCGATAGTGTTTCTTTCAGTCTGATTCAGTCTATTCATATTTTGCCAGGTGATGGAGAGAAGGAGGAGCATCCCACACAGGACCCCAGGATTTGCCAATGGATGTTAGTGGCTGAGACATAAGAGGACCATTCGAGAGAAGCTCTCCCTTCACTTCCATTCATTTCTGAGTGACACGTATTCAGCTATATTACCTTATGGCCCTGCGCTCTTTTTGGGAGACTGGACTTTCTGTTGTTTGATCCACGAGCTTGACAATCATTTTACAGCTTCAAAATAGCTATTTTTTCGACAACATTACAAAAAAATAGGTAATACAGCTGTGACTCAAAAGACGGTAGCGTAATATGTTTACCTCCTTAAAATATAAAATAAAGCACAGAGCATGTTTCTACAAAGAAAAGTAGTAGTAATATTAGTTTAGTATTAGTAGTATTAGTTAGTAGCAATAATAAGAATTATTTTTCTTCTTCTTCTCATAATAATATTCATCATTATTATTATTATTGCACCTATGGCAGACTATATTTAATCAAAATGTTTCATTAAAATTAAAGTTTTACTCTGAAACAAAAATAAACACATTTTAATCTCACCCGAAGACTTTTTCAGAACACTATTATTCACAACTTCATTATTTTCATGAATGCTTTCTTCCTTTATGTACACATTTACAGTTGCATTTCTTAAATTTTATTTAACTGATCCATTTCATGCTTTATTCTATACTATATAGTCTATTTTAAGATTTTTAGCGGATTTTATTTTACTTGTGCAATTAATCTGGCACAAACCTGGAGAAAATGATGGAAAAAGAGTACTGTCAGGCTCAATGGCTTGTGGTAGATTTTCTTTTCGATGAATTGCCCAAAAAATGTTGGGCAGCTCCAAAAAACATTTAGGTCACTTGCAGCATCTGCATCTCCCAGGCATCTTAAATCTGCATCACCAGGCATCTTAAATTATCACCCAGGCATCTTAAATCTGCATCACCCACACATCTAAAATCTGCATCACCCAGGCATCTTAAATCTGCATCACCCAGGCATCATAAATCTGCATCACCCAGGCATCATAAATCATCACCCAGGCATCTTAAATCATCACCCAAGCATCTTAAATCTGCATCACCCAGGCATCTTAAATCATCACCCAAGCATCTTAAATCTGCATCACCAGGCATCTTAAATCTGCATCACACAGGCATTTTAAATCATCACCCAGGCATCTCAAATCATTACCCAAGCATCTTAAATCTGTATCACCAGGCATCTTAAATCATCACCCAGGCACCTGTGCCATCTTATGTGTTCCCTCTATCCACTGCACAAGAACGACCCTCAGTTGATCCCCACTGAAAACAGAAGCATGACTGGGTTCAGTTCCTATCTGCTGTCAGTGATCTCATTCACTCAGAGAGAACCAAAGATGCCCTCTTAGTCTCCTGACTGTAGAGATCTGAAGCATCAGCAGAAACTGCACCCTCCCAACAACACGGCTGCTGCTTAGACCACTGTGAGCATCATCACAATCCTGTTTGGATTAATAAACCATTAACACCAACAGGGACTTTGATGACATTGCATTCAAATACAGAGACTTTAATATGGAGTTGGTCACCCTTTGCAGCTATAACAGCTTCTTCCACTCTTCTTGAAGGCTTTCCGCAAGATTTTGGAGTTTCTGTGCACCCATTCATTCTGTAGAGCATTTATGAAGTCAGACAATGAGACGAAAAGGCCTGGCTCACAATCTCCGTTCCAGTTCATCCCAAAGGTGCTGGATGGGGTTGAGGTCAGGACTCTGTGTGGACCAGT
>JBBIGA010000132.1:14722045-14755504 GCA_037576975.1 Alestes dentex | reverse complement strand
CCACATAGTCACATCCCATTTTATTGTTGAAAAAGGAATAGAAAACAACATTCAAATCAGTTTAGAAGAGGAAGCATTGCCCCCCTGGCTCCTTCTGGTATACTGCTTTAGGTTAGCACTGGAACTAGGAGGCTAAAGTAATCTCATACTGTAGCATGAGCAGGGATTGACATAAGTGGTACGTAAGTAAGAATTGGCGTATGTGGTACGCAAATGCGCGGCAGTTTTCGGTATTCACAGCGCAAATGCGTACCTAGGTTGAGTAACTTCACAACTGGATCTCCACTCAGTACCACCACTCAGGGAAGGAAAACAAAAGAAAAATAATGACGTTTTAAAATATGGTTCCTGCCGGTCCGCGGAGCCTTGCCTTGGTGTTAGATAATCCCTGTGGGTGACTAGACTTTAATTTAATTTAATTTAAGTTAAAAGTCAGTTTGCACGTTCAGCACCATTTGGCAGTGTTCAGAAGTATAGTTACGGAAATCTATCTATCAATGCGCATGCGCGAATGGGGGCCCGCGCGGGGGTGTGGTGTTGAGTTGTAATGGTTCCAGCGCCCATGGTGAGGTGAAAAATTTTGAAAATTTTGAAATTTGGGTGCGTACCAATTCATTAATGTAGGTACTAATGAGAGTACTAGAGCAAAAAAAATTATGTCAACCCCTGAACTTGAGTTTACTTTAAATCTTGTGGAAAGCCTTCCAAGAAGGGTGGAAGCGGTTATAGCTGTAAAGGGGGACCAACTCCATATTAAAGTTTATGTATGTGGACGCAATATCATTCAAGTCCCTGTTGGTGTAATGGTTAGGCGTCCCAATACTTTGTTCATATACTGTATGGTTAATAAATTGCAGCAGCAGGAAAACTGGCAAAAAAAAAAACAGTGATTTGAGCATGGATTTAAATCGCAAGCACACTGTGTATCGCTATGTGCATTATTATCTTGCTATGACGCACAATAGTCTACAATAGATTTTTACAATACACATGCACATATTTTTAGTTTATCCTATTTTTATATTCCTAGATTGTATGGTGCACATTTGTATTTTTATTCTACTTTATTCCACTGTTTTTTTGCTGCTCTTTGTTTCTGTCCACTTTCTGCCGTGACAAATGCACTTGTGGGAGTAATAAAGGTTTATCTTATCTTACATCTGTAGTATTTATACCCAGCATAGTGTATTTACTATTTTTTTCTACAGATTTTTTATTGGATTTATTTACACTTTATATTTAATATTGTTCTTGTCCCTAAGTGTCTGTGCAGTCATAACATGAGCAAGTTCATATGTCACATGGATAGACCCCTATTCCTTTAGCACTCCCTCAGAAAATGAAGCCAATGTGAAAACGAAATCCTTTCATAGCATTTATGTGTTGGCAGTGAGTGCTGTTGTCAAATTAAGACTCCATTTCACAGAGTACTAAAACTAATTGCCCTTCTCTGCTCTCGAACCAGATAACACTGCACATATCACAGCCGAATGGCTCGGCTGGCATGGATTTATCAGGATTTGTGAACATTGGTCACAGAATTGATAGGAAATGTCACCTTTTACAGGACCATGTTTCATATTCTAGAGTAACCAAACACAATTTGTTAGAAATAAAACAATAACAAGCAGCTGAAAACAATTAGACTGTGTCCTTATTGGGATCAGAGAGAAAGGACGCCAACCCTCTTAGCAACTCTACACAAGCTACAATATGTGGACAAAAGTATTGGGACACTCTTAATAATTGAATTCGGCTGTTTCCATCATACCCATGGAATCAAGGCCTGGCTCACAATCAAAATCAGATTGGGAGCCAGGCCGTCGCGTCCAAATTCAAAATTTTGTGGAAAGCCTTCCAAAAACTGTTCTAGCTGCAAAGTGGGGACCCACTCCATGTTAAAGTCTGTGTATGTGAACATCATGTGAAGTCCCTGTTGGTGTAATGGTCAGGTGTCCCAATATTTTTGAATACACACTATAGTGTATTTGTAAACTGAATGATGTTAATTCCATCTTCTGAAATATTTTTCATTTTTTGGCACATAAATGCACATACACGTCATGCGGTTGACCTTAAAGAAAAGAAAGTGAAGGATTTGTGCCCTTTAATTATATGCAGATGTAATAAAGCACATTCTGTTCATATTTACATAGAATGTGGTTTCAATGATCCTATCATAACACGAATACAAGTCCATATTTTGTCGTTCTCAAAAGAGAGTAGTGTCTGTTAGTATTAATTGACATGTTTTAGCCTTCTGGCAGAGGAAGCCCGATTTTTGGTTAAAAATTCTTCCTGGCAAATTTTGAACTGTTCCATGCATTTTAAAACTTCTTTATAATTGCATTGATTGTTCTTAATGGTGCTTAATAGTAAAGTCATTTATTTACATTTTTATTTATTTACAAACTTCCTAATCTGTGTGGTTCTACAACCTTCTGTTTCATTTCAGCTTAGGGCTCAAAAACCACTTTTTTTTTTTGTTGGTTTGTTAATTTTTTTTATAGTACGCCTAATGCCTATTTACGAGGCATTTTGTCCTTTATGGGCACAGGGGCACCCCCTTTCTTCCACAAACGGAAGAAATAACAATATTGAATTATATAGACAATTCTTCCATAAAACACTAATCTAATTTTGAAGATATAACTTTTATTTCATCAGCCCCACTTGTTATGTAAGAGTAGTTTGTAGTTTAAAATGACAGACTGTAATCCATCTGTTTATCTGCATCATTTATTGGCCCAATTTACCCCATTTACAAATGTTCAGGACCCCCATAGGACCACCAGTAAGCAGGTTTTATATGACAGTTGGATCATTTTCAGCATAGCAGTGATAGTTGTTTCTAAACACTGTCCACTTACTGTCCGCTCATGCAACGCATTAGTTCACCTCGCAGACGTGAAGTTAGTAATGAGTTTATCTGATTTTAACATTTTGTTTTGATTTCTAATATACCACACTTTATTAGGTAACTATTCATTTTGTTTCTAAATAGTCTGTTTTAATCTACACCATATGGACAAAGGTATTGGGACGCCTGACATATATTATTATAAAATATGATAAATGCTATTTTTTAAAGAACTTGAGCAGAATACACTGTGTCACTAAAGCACAAAGCTATAAAGGTGCAAAGGCGTAGAGTGTATGAAGAGTAGACTAGTTCTAATCCCCAGAGCAACCTAATATTTTTTTGAAGCTATAAAAGTCATCTTACATACATTACCTTTTTTTTCAACCGTTTCATGCCTAAATCTAAAATCTTATATGTATTTGCTACTTGTGGGTTTGAAAAAACTATTATGTGTTCCTGGCTGGAACATTTCGCTTGCAGTTGGTGCTGTTGGCATAATTCTTTAAATATTTGCGCTACTAGAAATATGGAACATCGTCCAGCTGTCATAATGTAACTACAGCTTTAGTGTAGACTTAATCCAATTTCTCAAGCTGGCACCAAGGCTCACTTGCTCACATCCAAACACGGATAAGGACAAGCCGGGCAGCCCTATTTATTAGAATCCCAATCACCTGTAGGCACCTCGGTTCACACCAGGACTTCCAGCAGCAGTCAGGTTAGAGAGGTTACAGACTGATTCAACTTTTTCTCTTCCTCTCGGCCTCTGTATCAGCAAAAGTCTCTGACACATCGCGAGCGGTGACATGAACTTCACAGCTTTCAACTGACAGGCGCGGAGCAGGAACTGTGCGGCTGGAGCCCGGCGGAATTAATTCCCCTTCTGTAACCGAGAGTTCACTCGAATCAAATTCTCTTTGAACATGAAGCGCAGAGACACGCAGATAGTAGGCTGTCATCTGTGGTGGAAGAGCTGCTCCGCCCCTGCAGTTCCACCACCGCTGAGGACTCCACTACTCTATTCAGCACAGGAGCAATCCAGGCCTTCGCATCTTCATGCTTCTTTTTTTATTTCTCACTTTCTCCCCCCCACCACCACCACCAAGGAGCTGTCGAATAACAAGAACTCAAACACAGACATTTCCTCAACCTGTTAAAACCTCTATTCATGGCAAAAAAGAAAAAAACCTAGAAAGATTGCTGGAAAAAAAAATATGAATGATGCATTGCAATCGTACAGTACAGCACAAGACTGTATAATACATGAGCCGTGAAGCAGGATGTGCCACTGGGACTGAAGTAGCATTACACAATGAAAACAACATACTGCAACATTTCTGGAATGCAAAACAGAATCTTGAATATTCAGAACAATAACAGATTGCTGTATGTAGCAATCACTAGGGGTCCAATCACTATTTCAGAAATCATTACTACCAAGGGCTGTCAAGTTCAGTAGCATTGTGTTTTGTCAGAAAACTTCAATTCAGTTCAATTCAACTGTATTTATTTTGCACTTTTTGCAATCAATGTTGTCGCAAAGCTGCTTTATAGAATCCAGGTCTGAGCCCCTGGTGAGGAAGCCAAGAGCGACAGATACTCCCTAAAGCTGGAGTAAGAAATCTGGAGGACCCAAGACTCAGAAGGGGAACCCACCTCCTCTGGCCGAACCAGAGAAAGAGAGAGAAAGGGCTTAATCACTGTTGGACAGATTGGCCATGTATGGCTAACACAGTTGGTACAGTTAAGAGTCAGTAGAGGTAGTTTTTGTTGGGAGGAGTAGCTTAAGAGTCTCTAATCTACAACAACAGGAACAATCTCCGCCAGAGCTTTGAACAGCAGTTGCCCTTAAATGGAGGAGGAGCATGTGGAGAGTGTTTCCCTTTCTACTATTGATTAGCAAGTCAGGGTCTTTTATGGCCCACACCCACCCAACCTGTTATGAGCCAACTTGGCCTGCCTGACCTGAGAAATGTTGCCGTATTTAACATGACCCTGTTAATCATTTAAAACTTAAGAGTGCTGCTTTGTCACCTTTTGACCACCTTCTCCCACGACCTGACTGAACCTGCATATGACTATTTCATATGTTTTGGTCAACTTCATAATTAAGCCCATTTTTAAAAATCCCCTAGATATCTTTGTCCGTTTTTTTTTTTTTTTTTTAAATTCAAAGTTATTTGTTTAAGAGTGTTTCACATCACTGACATTTCTGTATTGTAAACAGAGACAAAAATGTTATGGAACTTTTTCATGTTCTTGTGGTTTAGACACAGATTTTACTCAACCTTTGAACAGCTCTTCATTTATACAAAATGGGACCAACTCCATATGAAAGTCTATGTATTTGAATGCAATGTCACTAAAGTCCCCATTGGTGTAAAAGTCAGGTGTCCCAGTATTTTTGTCCATATGTATATAGAAACACATCACGTTTCCACTGCTCCAGAGCAGTGGCTATGTGACTTACACCACCAGTCCAGCCGACACTTGGCATTTCACATGGTGATCTTGAGTTTGTGTGTAGGTGCTTGGGCATAAAAACCCTATCCATGGAGCTCCTGATCAATAGATATTGTGAGGCAGTTTGAAACTAAGCACAGTCAACACTTTTCCGCTGTGTGCTCAAGCACAGGGTGGTCTGTGAGAATGTGTGGCCTACTGCCTCACAGCTGAGCTGTTGTTCCATTTGACAATAACAGTACCAGGGCAGCTCCAGCAGGGAAGAAAAATGACAAACTGACAAAAGGTGGCATTCTTTGACAAAGCCACGTAATCGAGCTCTTCGGTATGACCGGTTCCACGGACAGTGTTATCCTATACCGATAACATGGCCATATGCTTGATTTTAGGGTGAGTTCACTCACAAGATCACCGATTATCAAAAGGGCACATTAACATAATGTGCAAATGTAAGCAAATCTTTGAGTTTATTTAGTGCCTATGGCAATGAATTTTTATTAATAGTTGCAGGGCACCTTGCACCACAGACAGGATTAAGTGTGTTAATATTTAATCCTGACAGGCCCGGCAACATACACACATGCACACACACAGCTCAGAGGAACCATAAAGCCCACATGGGAACCATAAACAACAGTGCCATGACACAGGATTGGAAATAAACAAGGTGGGGAATGACAAACTCACAGCATTAAAGCTAAACCTAACATTCAAAATTCAATTCTTCATTTAAGCTTAGTCTGAAGAGTAAAAAAATACTCATCAAATACAACTTTGCAAAGGAGCGTTGAGGCCTATATACCATCAATTAGCACTGAACAAATGGCATTATCATCACACTGGCCTCAAACCACATCAAGTTTTAAGTAATCTCATATAGAATCACTATGTGGTTTCTGACACTTTATGGCACACTATCATCTGTACACATAGACAAAAGATGTGTCACTCAAGATGCAAGATGGCTGTTGTTAGCTATGCAGTGTAATTCAGTTCATTTTTACATAAGCAAGTCTATCTGAATCCATTCACTGTTGAATTCTTCATGTGAATGCTGTCAGGACAGCTCAAATGGCATGTTAAAAGGAGCGCAGAGGTTTTCCCTGCCAGGAAAGATTGGGATTCTGCAGGCAGGTTGTTGGGAGTGCATTCATTCACTCAGGGGGAATTTAACTGGATGATAAAATGAGAGACCCCGACAGGCTGTGTAAAACATGGGCTCTGCAGAGAGAGGGAAACATGCCAGCACTTTCATCTCACACTCATGAAAACACCGACACCAGCAAGACATGAGCAGGAATCAGGCCATGGGTCTACAGTGCAGTTCCACACACGCCACTTCGAATCAACCCTGAAGCTTCACACACGATCCTCACATTACTATGTGGCACAACTTTGGTGCACTTCCGTTTGAAATGTGTCTGTGATGGATTGTAAAGAACAGAGGAAGAGACACCACGCTGTGGAGCAAAACCCTGCAACCATATAGGCTTTGAATTCGGCAGCCTCACATTCTGGCAGCGGGAAGCATTTTTGAGAATTGCTAAATTAATATAGACAGACTTGCGGGAATATGGAAAACTGAAGTTTCCATGCTTTTTTTGAAACGAGGTTAATGTATACACTGAAAAAGTTTCAATCTGTGCTGCTCTACTGTTCACCATGCTGCAAAACTCATTTTAAATCTGTCCTTTAAGAAGGACTGACACTTTATTTTTTTCAAACCTTGAGGATTTCAGGCCAAACACAACATTTTTGTTCTACATGTCAGTCTGGAGTGCGTATTGAATGGGGCATAAGTTCACCTGAGTGCCTCTTTTATACATGGTCAGACCCCACCACCAGCATACACTTTATGGACAAACTGTTTTTCAACGTTTGGGCTAGGCCCCTTACTTCCAGTGAAGGACAATCTTAATGCTTCAGCAGACCAAGACATTTTGGACAACACCATGCTTCCAACTTTCTGGACACAGTTTTGGGGGAAGAACCTTTTCTATTCCAGCAAGACTGTGTCCCAGTGCACAAAGCAAGCCCCATCAATACATGGTTGGATGAGTTCAGTGTGGAAGAACTCGACTGGCCACACAGAGTCCTGACCTCAACCCCATCCAACACCTTTGGGATGAACTGGAACGGAGATTGTGAGCCAGAGCTTCTCGTCCAACATCACTGTCTGACCTCATAAATTCTCTACAGAATGAATGGGAACAAATTCCCACAGAAACTCCAAAATCTTGTGGAAAGCCTTCCAAGAAGAGTGGAAGCTGTTAAAGCTGCAAACGGGGATCAACTCCATATTAAACTCTATGTATTTGAATGCAATGTCATTAAAGTCCGTTGGTGTAATGACGGACTTTAATGACATTACTTTTGACTTCTGATTGGTCGATATGGCTTTATGGTTAGCGTTACATCACTGCTTGTTAGCTTGTCCTACACCTGATAGCTTTCATGTGGACAAAGAGTTTTTTAAAACAGTGCTTGTGTGGATGGGATTATTTCAAGCGCAAAGAAGGAAAATCACCATTCTTAAAAACACCCGTGTAAGTCTAGACTAGGCCTGACATGCTAGCGTGTGTGTGTGTATTGTACAGAGTCTTCATTGAAATTAATATTCTTATCACTCACTGAGACAAAGTACAGACATAGTGATTCATAAATAACAAAATATACTTTATATGAACACCTCAGAAAAGTTGTGGAGTCTACTGAGACGAAGCAGTAACAGAATGGGTTGAGGTCGAGGGAGGCAAAGATTTAAAGAAACGGCGCATGAATGAGTTATGGAATAACAGCTCACAGGCTTTAACAGAAGAACAAGACACCTCCTCTAGCCAGCAGGACACAAACGCAGCTGAAGGCAGTCTCACTGGGTCCAACATTTCTTTCATTCTTCCTTTGATTCTGAATGTTAACAGTGCAGGCTGGAGGGTACTGACTGTCGCAACAAAAACGCAATCAGCAATGTGATCACTTTATGAATAATGCCTTGCACATTTAACTTGAGTAAAAATGACAACAGCCGCCTCAACAGAACCCAAACAGAATGCTCTGGGTGCTTCTCTTCTCATTTTCTTTTTCAGAAATTTTAACTTCATCTGTGCGCCTGGGATTTTTGACAACCCAACTAAAAAGGGAAAAGTTCAAATACTCCACGTCTCATGCTAATAAATGTGACTGCACAAAGCACTGTCTATTACAATGGGATTGAGATCAAAATCGCTGTGGTTTATTATGCATGCCTACCTAGTCAGCATGCATAAATATGACTTCTCAATATAACTTCTACATATCATCACACGCATACCTTAAGAGCCTAGGTTTAGGTCTACCCACCATGCAATGAGGTAGAATTGTCGGGAGCTGTCCCAAAAATAACATGGAAATGTAATTTGATCTTTATGACAGCACACATACATATTAAGCACTCATGTTTGTTTTTTCATGACAACACTTGAAACCAATAAACACTGAATCTGAATACTGCTCCAGCGACGGTGATGCCTTTCAGTGTATTAAAGGGCTTGAAGTGGGAATTAAAAAGGCTTGAAGTATGTAAATATCACTGCAGTGTCAAAAAGTATGTTTAATCCACCATCTGTACACTCCATATATAGAAACTAAGATGCAAAACAGTTTTCAAATCAGTTTTTGTGATGCCATGAAACCAACACATTTACAAACACAGACACACAAACATATGTAAATATACACTCACAAGGGACGATAAACCTGTAGTCTGGCTGAGACCAGTAGTTGAGACACAGTTTGGGATGACATAAGGTGTTTAGAGACTAATACATGTGTCTGGATGACAGGCACATATGTCATGGAGTTCTGTAACGCTTGCTGCACAATACGATGATCCTCCTTTGGTGTAGTTTGTCTTGGGCGATCAGAACCTTCACAACGTGTGTGGGTGCCCTCACATGCCCATTGGTTCCAACATCAGGCCACCGTGAAGTCTGTATGCCCCACATGCCGGGGAATTGCATGATACAACAACTGGCCTCATGCAAACCCACAATTCAACTCCTTTCGAACTTCCTCAAGTGCCAGCAATGCTGTTTAATGCATCAACGAGACGGTATAAACAGAACAATGAATTCTGAGTTTTCTTTTTGGTATACAAACCCACACAAACAACATGGAAAACATTAAATAAAAGCAATATTAATCTAATTACCTAAAACACCCAGTAACACCTGGAGCTGGTCACCCTGTCAAAAACACTGCTTGGATATTGCAGGTCAGTATTGCAAAGACCATTGAAAACAATTAACAAACAATACATTGTGCAGCCTTATTGTGGGAATACAGTACAATTACTCAAAAGTGAATTCAGACACTGATGTTAAATGAGACGGCCTGGATCTAATCTTAAAAGTGTTCAGTGTGCAAAGGGTCAGTGATGCTGGTACAGGGAAGGGCCTTAACCCAAACTGCTGCTGCAAAGCTGGAAACATGTACTTGTGTAATGTACATTTGTATGTTGTAACATTAACAATACCCTAAGGGAACTTGCCCCAAACCTGAAAAAAACATTACATTACATTCATTCATCAGATGAAGCCACTTATAATATTAGGAAACATTCAAGTTTGAGGACAGTGTGAGAACCAGAGGAGAGTTCTACATGCTAAAGTCTTTAAGAGTAAGAGTAGTGCAAGAAGATAGCATCAGGAGAGGAGAGGCTCTCTGAACAGATGAGTCTTCAGGAGGTTTTTGAAGATATAGAGGAATTCTGCTGCTCTGTTCGGAATAGGGAGCTCATTCCACCAGTGGGGAACCACAGAAGAGAAGAGTCTGGACTGGGTTTACCTTGTGTGTAGGGATGGCAGAGCCAGACGATGTTCTTTGGAGGAGCAGCGGGAGCGAGTAGGAACAGAAGTCTGAATTATGGGATTAAGGTAGCTGGGTGCAGACCCAGATGTCACTCTGTAGGCAAGAGTTCGTGACGTTATTTGGGCAGCCATGGGAAGCCAGTGTAGGTCTATCAGCAGTGGGTTGACCTGCGACCTTTTGGGTTGGTTGAAGACCAGCCGAGCTGCTGCATTCTGAATCAGCTGTAAGGGTCTTATTGGACAAGCCGGAGGGCACTGCAGTGACCAAGGCAAGAGCGTTTCATGACTCTCTTGTACCAGGAGTTTGGTGGCATACTGTGTCAGGCATGGCCTCAATTTCCTGATGTTGTATAAAACTGCCCCAGGCAGCTCACCACTAAATTTTACTGCTAGCACTATGCATCTCCTGGCATCCTCCAAACCCTGAATTGTCATACTGCAAGATAGTAAAAAAAAGATTCACCAATCAAAAATAATGACTACGGAAATAATAATTATAGCTGCCTTTTAAGAATGTTGTACCTTTTGCATACGTAAGTATCAACATTCTGATTTTTATCTTTTTAATGATTAACCAGCAATATCATTTTAATATATTGACAGTTTGGCAGGGTGCATTATTTTGCTAAAATGCCACTGCCATGAGGGCTGTTTCCATGAAGGGGTGTACTCGGCCTGCGATAATTTCAAGGTAGGTGGCACATGTCAAAGTAACATCCACATGAGTGGGAGGACCCATAGCTTCCCAGTAAAACATTGTCCAGAGCATCGCTCTCTCTACCAGCTTGCCTTCTTTCCATAGTGCATGCTGTTGCAATCCCTTCTCCAGAAATGCGAAGCACGCACATGCTGTCCACGTAATGTAAAAGAAAATGTGATTCAACAGACCAGGCGACCGTCTGTCATTGCTCCATGGTTCAGTTCTGACACTTCAGTGCCCACTGTTTGGCTGTGGGCAGTATAGGCACTGCGACCTGTCTGTGGCTACAGTCCCATCTGCAACAAGCTCACAACGGTAGCAGAAATTAAGCATTTGGTATCCTTTTTGTAGTCTGATTTCATTTAAATATAGTGTGACATTTCCTTACTACCTATAAAAACACAATATGGACAAAAGTGTTGGGACACCTAACCATTACACCAACAGGAACTTCAATGACTTTGTATCTAAATACAGACTTTAATATGGAGTTGGAACCCCTTTGTAGCCACAACAGCTTCCACTCTTTTTGGAATGGTTTCCGTAAGATTTTGGAGTGTTTGTTGGAATTTGTGCCCATTCATTCTTTAGAGCCCCGTGGTGGTGCAGTGGTTAGCGCTGTTGCGCTCCTCGTGGTGGCGTGGATTTCCTCAGGGGTCTCCGGTTTCTCCCACAGTCCAAAGACATGTGCGTCAGGTGAACTGGGGATTTTACATCGACTGTGTGTGCCCTGTGGTGAGCTGACGTCCTGCCCAGAGTGAGTCCTTGCCCATAGACTCCAGTATAGGCTCTGGGTACCTGCGACCCTAGTAAGGATTAAGCGGTTACAGAAAATGAATGAATGTAAATGCTGTAAAGCATGTATGAGGTCAGGCACTGATGCTTCATCCAAAAGGTGTTGGATGGGGTTGAGGTCAGGGCTCTGTGTGAGCCAGTCAATTTCTTCCACACCGAACTCATCTAATCATGTTTTTATGGACCTTGCTTTGTACACTGAGGCACAGTCATGCTGGAAAAGAAAAGGGCTTGTGTCCACAAAGTTGGAAGCATGGCGTTGTCCAAAATGTCTTGGTATGCTGTAGCATTAAGATAGCTCTCAATGGAAGTATGGGATCTAACACAAACCCTGAAAAACAGGTGTGTCCCAATACTTTTGTCCCTATAGCGCATCTTCATTTTCTTTCCCCACAAAGGAAAAAATGGTATGAAGTCCAAAAAATGTGCAGATGCTCCAGTGTCAACAAGCCCAGTGGTTCAGCAGGGCAAACATTATTCAACTATAATGTTAATTATTAATATTTTAATGTATTGATTGATTTTTTTAAATGCATTAAATAATTGTTTACCAGGCTAAACAGACATGAGCCATAACAGCTAAGCTGTTTGCATTCTGTATAGCCGTGTTTCCTCTTCTATGCCACATTGCCTATAGGAAGCTTGCTCATCTGGTTGTGCCATAAAAACAAAAAAGTATGCAAAACCATTTTAGCAACAGCTAAACACATTGTTTGCTATTTAGAACTATTTTTATTTGGGGAAAGATTTACATATGTACATAAGAAGTATGTACAAATGTCATGCAGGTACATGACTCTTTTTGAAAACCTATGAACATAGGGCAAGATCAGTTGGAATATTTGAACGACCACAACCATCCCTATTGTGGGCTTTGCAAGTTAAATATGAATTCATATAAATTCATTACATACCCAGCAAAGTGTAAAATATAAGCAATTTTTCCAAAAAGGTTCAGTGTAATTTGACAAAAATTCATAAACAAACAAAAAAAAAAAAATTATTCACACTTGTCCTCATTCCATGATATCTGCAATCAGCGAATGACATCATCAAAATTCTGACTAGAAAGAATGGAGGAAAACAAATATTTACAAAAACTTTATATCAAAACCATGTTTGAACAACCCAAATAATACACTTTTCATGGATTTTCATTAGAGGCAAAGTTTTACCTAAATAAAGTGAGTTAGTTCCATATGAAATGGTACAGAGGTCAAAATAAGTCAAGCAGACGCTTACATCATTTAAGCTCCGTCATGGCACTATTTTAATGTCCTTATAAGAGTAGCGAGTAGAATATTGTTCATTCTCAGGGAAAAGTGATTTTGCTCGGTTGTATGTTTTAGTGTAGTTGTCATGGTCAGCAGCCCTGCTGTAAATGCTACAGATTATAAAAGGTTATCGTAACTCCACACACAGCTTAAGGATTGGCTTGTTTAGGCAGGGATAGAGTATCACATACATACAGCACTCCATTGTCGCCCGGTCATTCTGACTGTATCAAACAGCTTTCATTACTGCATTCACAACAAAAGAGGGAACAAAAAACAAAGAAAAGAATAACCTCTCGAAATATGAGAGCTTAATTTGAACAAATATTGAATTCCCCGTGGAGTATTACATTAAATTAAATGTCCATATATAATCTTTTTTTCCATTTTGCATCATTAAAAGAAAAGCAGGACAAAAGTATTGACAAGGGGTCAGTCTAGCTATACTGTATACATAGCACATGCAGTAAGTGGCCGGTGAATGCTAAACGTTTCACAGAACACAAATGACAAAAGTATGGAACACCAAAAATGCTTAACAACTGATAAATGATTGCCTTTTTGCAATATAATCAGCCATCATTCTTAACGGAATCGAAGGGCCATTATTTATAAATCAAGTAATATGACTTTTGATATAGACACATATATATATATATATTTATTCATATATATTCCTACAGTTTTCTTTATCATCTTTTTGGGTTGCACATCCAACAAAAGGCTCATTTATGAAAAGTGCATTTATAACATGCCTCTGTCAGCCAAACTGAAGCATACAAGGAGAGATAAGGCTCCTGATGTCTTTGAATATTTATCCGATCAATCTAATCCAATTCAACCAGATCAAGTTCACCAGCATGTCTCTCACCAGCGGCTCTGCCTGGAGTTTCTCTAAAGTCAACCGAGCTTTACCTGGATACCTCCAACAGAGATTCCTGGAAGAAATGAAAGAAAATAAATGTTTGTTTCACTTGAAATCCCAGCAACGTTCTTGTCAGGATAAAACAGGTATTTGCCACTTGATTTTTATCTTCATGTGTCTTTTTTTTGCCATGAAGAGCAAATAATTAACCCCCCCCCCAAACTCCTGATAAAATAACATAGCAGCTCTTTTGACCCAAATGTAAATTAAACACCTGAAAGGTCTCAGTGCTCATCACAACAAGGATATAAAATACGTTATCCATTACAAAGTAGTTATAGAAAGTAGTAACAATACCAAGGCAGGTTCTTTTGGCAGATTTTCCAATAATTTAGCAGAAAAATAGCAACTTTCCATTTAATGTGTATAGTTACAATAACCCCCAAAACATGCTCATTTGTATTTAAAACATTTTTGAAAAGTTACTGTCCTTAAGAAGTGCATTTTCAATGTTTTTTCAGTAAGATGTCTTACCTTTTATTCCCCAAGTGCAGGCTCGCTATTTAAAGGCTCTTCGTTCTTCACCTCAGCATTAGCCATTTGCAGGCTGCGTGTAACTGGACCACCCACTCTCTCCCGCATCCTCTTGGAGAAACGCTCTTCTTTCTTGGATTGGACCTGAGCTTTGGTCTCAGCCTCTTTCTCATAGGCCATGTCTTTACCGCCACGCTGGGTTTTTGTAGCTGGGCGTGCTAAAAGGTCATCTGTAATAGCTGGTGATGAAGAGGTTGCAGCAGAAGACTGAGCGATGCTCTTTCTTCTTTTCTTGCTTTTAGGTGGCATGCTGTCTGTACCGGAGGCATTGGATGCAGGCCTTTTGGCACGTAGATGAGATATCCCTGTTTTTACTTTTCTAGATGGTGTAAATTCATTCTCTGATGGCTCAGCGTTCCGAGTCCGTGTTTTCCCCAGAGGCCGCCCGGCCACGCCCGACTCGGCTTCTTGTTTGATTTCAGAGCTGGTGGCTCGACTCCGAAGACTCATGTTTTTGTCCTGAATTGTTAAAGCTTCCTTCTTTGTCTTAGAAACTGGTTTCTGAGGACAACTGCCTGCGACATGCTTCGAGAGACTGGCGGGGTATGTGAATTCCCGACTACAATATGGGCACATATTGTCTGGCTGTTCTTCCACCTTAACCTGAACAGAAGCTTTCTTTGCAGAAGCAGCAGCAGTTTTGTTCTTCTGAGATATCGCTTTCTGGACGAGCTGGTTTTTCTTCTTGTTCAAGGCAGTCATCTTCACCTTGGAGGGTATATCCTGGTTAAAGTTAAGCCTTTTAGGTTGACCCATCCTTCTGAAGGCATTCTGCCCTGCGGTGGCTGCCATTGTGGTTGAAAGGACACCATTCTGAGGCTGTTTCACAATCTGCCTTAATGGAATGGGGTTTTTCTTGGGAGTGTACCGCCTCTTATCACTAGCATTGGCACAAGCTAAGATGTGTTGGTGGAGCTCAGGCATGTTGTCAAAACTGTTACCACATTTGGTGCATCTGATAGCTGTGCTGAATGTCTGGGGTATGTTGTGGGTGGTGAAGTTAGTTGCAGATGCTACAGAGCCAGCAGGCGTTCGTTTGTGGTAGGGGAATGGCGGAGGCTTGAAACTGGGGTAGTGTTGATTGATGCCAAGGCGCACATCTGGGCCTTTGGGCTTTCCAGCCTCAGAGGCCATAATCTTTATTGTAGTGTACAGCTCTTCTGTGGGATCCTCATGCCCATCTAGATTATCATTTTCTTCCTTTTTGATTTCAATACCACCACATATCCCAGAAGAATCCTGAGAAGCAACATCTACATTTGTGTCAGGGGTTGAATGCAAGGAATTTCTCTCCATATTTGCCTGAGAAGGATCAGTGTAATTCTGAGGCCTGAGCTTGCCATTTTCAACCGAGGTGTGAGTACAGGTCTGGCTGGGATGAAGATCGCTCTGGTGCTGCTGAAGGTTGCAGAGGTAAGCAAACTCCTTAGAGCAGACAGAGCAAATGTAAATTCTACCGACTCCATGGAGAGTGGAGCGATGCTCCAACAGGGCTGAAGCATTTCCAAATAACTGCACACAAAACTCACACTTGAAAGGCCATTCTACAGCATGTTGCATGATATGGCTACTAAGTTCTTTGATTGAATGGAACGGCTCCTCACAGACATTACACACAAAGGTCTTTGTAAACGTCTCCTGTTCTGATGGGTCTGTGTCAGAAGTCTTTTCTGCAGCTCTAGGCGAAGTTGATGAGGAAACAGCATCAGTGCTGGCTGCAAGTTCACACCTCTTTCCAGTTGGTACATGTTCACTAGTGACTACGTCATTATCGATTGATGGCCCTACATGAGAAGACTGTGAGTCTTCCACTAGTTTGAGAGTAAGAGGAGAAAATGATTCTATATTAGGAGCTGAGTGTGCAGGGGAGTGCAAGGATTGTGGACTTTGACACCTCTCAGTTTTAATACTGAGGACAGGTGGGAAAGTTCCATCAAAGAAATTACTTTGGCTGGCTTCGGAGTCAGGACTCCTTTCACAGGAAGAAACGGCATGATTTGCATTTTTCAGCAAATGAAGCTTAAAATCAGAATCTGAGCCCTTAAGTAGTGTTTCAGATTTTGAAAATGAATCTGTTTTACAATGTCTTTTTGTGTCCTGAGGACTTTGAGGCAGTGCATCAGTTATGGGGTCTAACTGCTTAGCAGTTTGGTCCAAGTCTTTAAAGTTGTCATAGTTCCCCATTTCATGACATGTTTCTATTACATCAGTGGACCCTGACATTTCCTGTAGTGGGTGGTCAAAAGGGTTGGGAGACAATTTAGGAAAAGAAGAGTCTGGAGACTGAGTGAGAGGTGGGGGTGAAGGGACAGTGGGCAAAACAGGAGGTGGAGGTGTAGAGGATGCCAGACTAGAAGATGAAGGAGAAGAAGGATTCATAGTTACAGGGGTCAAGGATGGCGGAGAGGAAGATTCACATGGAGGGTTTTCTAAATTAGAGGGACTAGCAGGATATGCATCTGTGACACTGCCTGGTGAGGAGTTAGCGTCTGGGCTTCCAAGACTAATAGAGCCTTCTTCTCCCGCTGAGCTTAAGCCAGCATACTCATTCATTAGCACTTTCTCTAACATGCTGGTATTGGGCTTCTTTCTCTTAACATGCGGTGGTAAAGAGGTGCTTGTTTTCGTATCTTGGTGAGCCCCACCTTTACGATGCATGCTTAAATCTAAAACCGATTCACCGGACCCTTTACTCAGGCTGCTATCTCTTTTGCTAACAGCACTGGACAAGTCAAGTGGCTGCTGATTGCAAGAATTGCCTCCACTTACTGAAGCTATCCAGTCCTTTCCAGAGGGACTCTGGGGGTCCCTCTGATCTTTGCTGGTTGAATTCCAAGACTGGACTGAACAATGGCTTTCGACCTTTGGCACCTTAAGGATTAATGAATCCTCTTTTTCAGTGTTTGAGCTTTCAGGACTCAGTGAAGAGCTACTTTGTGCAGGGGTGGGAGGGGAAGCAGTCCTTCTTTTAAATCTTCCTTGAACAGAGGGCAAGGAGGTAACAGAAAGCGGGGTATTCAATCTACGACTATCTGCTATTAGAGCAAGAGTTGGTTTTTGACTGTCCTGGGTCTGTAGAAGCTGCTTCAACTTAGGGGACAGATATATGGTTTTCTCTTTTTGAAAGGACAAAGTCTCTGTAGACTGTGGGAAGACACTGCCTACCAATAAGGGTGACTGAGAGGAAGCAGATGATGATGAGGCAGTGGATGACATAGCTTCAGGTTCTGTTTTCATAGTAGGAAGAAGTGGCGGGGTAGAAGTTCTCCTTTTAGGAACCAACTGAGTTGTAACTGAAAGCTCTTTTACAGGGCAAGGTCGTGCTTCGACTTTAAGTGCCTGATTTATCTGGCTGGGATTCAAGATGACTGCATCGAGACCGAACAGCGCAGCAGTACTTGAGTCAACCTCTATCACTTCACAGCTGCTAACAGTGTTTGTGGACAGGATCTTGCCATCAATGTACAGGCTGAGGTTCTCCGAAATGTTTTTGGAGATATCCACCATGGCTTCCTCTCGTTCTCCCTCATCTTCTGTGTCCATGCTGGGTATGTAGGTGGGTGGTGGGCTGGCATCTGGAGAAGCCTTCTGGAGTGCTGTGGTTGGGCTCTGCTCTATTTGTTGAGAAGGAATGTCCTGGAGGAGAATTCCTTTCCTCCGAACACCTTTGGGCATTAGATGGCGTTCGTGAATCCTGCGCTGGTGCCTGCGCATGTTTGTATGAGTGCCAAAGGTCTTGTTACAATATTTGCAAGGGTGTAGCTCTTTTGATTCTCCATTCTCATCTAAAACAGAGGTGTGTTCAGGCTCCACTCCAGCGTCTTTAGCTGAAGCATCTGAGCCTGGCTGAGGTGGACTATTCTGAGAGCTCATGATGACGAGGCTCGGAGACGTCACACCATCAGAGGTAGGAGGAGAGTCATTAAGCCTAGAGGGACTGAAGGGAAAAGCTGTTCCTGCAAGAGAACCCGGCCTCTTCAGGCTTTTACTCGCATTTTCGTGCCGTCTCTCGTGCCTGCGCCTACCTACCTGAGAGCCAAAAGGCTTGGTGCAGTATTTACATTTGAAGGTATGCGTCTGGTGGTTTGCGATAGTGTGAATGTGAGTGTGGCGCTCAAGACCTTGTTTGGTGGAGAAATGGCGCTCACAGTGCTGGCAAGGGTGGTTTTCATTTCCACCCTGTGCTTCATCTTCAAAGTCAGGATCCCCCTCTGCATCCAATTCAGGAGACACCACAGAGGACACACACTCAGCTTCACACAAAGGACTCCCAGAACTTTCCTTGACAGGGCTGCCAGAAATGAACTGTGATTCAGGCTGTTCTTTCCTGTCCGCTGACTCTGCTTCATCAGGTTGCTCTGGGCTTTTCTGTGGTGGAGGCAGCTCCGTTTCCCCCTGATCTACTTGCTCCTGCTCATTCTGCTCCATCTCTGCAGCAAGAACTTGAGATGGAGAGGAGACACTTGTCTCTGTGGTGGATGAATGAGAAGCTGTAGTCTCCTGTGCCACCTCTAAAGATACAGGGGGTCTATCTTCCTCCTTATTCAGCCCTGAAAAATAGAGGAAAACGCATTTTTCAGTTAGCAGTCCACAATATTCCAAAATTTGTGATCCCTCTGCAATCTCTAAATTAACATTTAAATATGTATTTATTATCACACTTATATGACACGGACCAAAGTTATCTACATTTAATTTTAGAATTTGAATTTTAGAAAGAACAAATTATTTACAGAAACCAACTCAAAAGCAACCAACCTTCCTCTGACTCACGCATCTCAGCCACTGTAGGTTTGGATGTAACTGACAACTTGTCCTCAGATAATCTTTCCAAACCAGCCTGCCGGGCTTTTTCCAACAGCTTCTTTCTTGCTGAGGAGAGAAACATATCGGGACACTTTCAAAAAAGAATAATCATGAAGAAAATTAAATAATCATTTCATACAACTTTTGACCCCTTAAATGCTTGGCTTAAATGCTCAGCTATTAATCTTAAACCTTATATTCATAAGATATTAACACTGTTGCTGATCTATGCAAGTACAATGAAATTAAGGAGAGTTATGCGGATGACAGCGAGAAACTCAAGGGTGGACCCTTTTCCAGGGGCTGTGGAAAACAACAAAAGGGTTAAAAAAAAAAAAAGGTTAATCCATCAGAATGCCACTACCTTTCCTCCCGTAGGCAACTACACTCACCCAACTACAGCTAAAACATGAGTGTATTACATGTATCCAATGATTCAGAAAATACAAGGGAGAAAAAAAACAAAAAAAAAACAAAAAACACACCACCACAAACATCTGCAATTTAATTACACTTTAGAATCTAGACAGTGAACACAAATATTCCAGTGTTGTGATTGCAGTGCTACTAAATGCCTTGAAGTATATGCAGAGTGACACAACAATATGATGCATTTGCAGATTGTCCTGTAACGTTTTGACTGAAATAATTTATTGCTTATATTCATCGAAACATCCAAATAGTTTGCAACTGTATTCATAAAAAGAATTCATAAAAAAGAATTCATAAAAAAAATAAACCTGTTCAAACTCTTGAACTTGAAGTCATTTAAAAAAGGCAACACACTTCCTTAAAGAATTTCAGTTATAATGTCTCAAGAGGACAAAGCCAGCTGCTATCAGTTGCTGCCACTGTGCCAAGGTCATCTGGCAGCATCCTATACAAAGCTTGATTCATAGCTCTCTCTCTCTCTCTCTCTCTCTCTCTCACACACACACACACACGCACACAAACACACAAACACACACACGCACACACCCACTCTCCGGACTCTGTCATCTGACTACACTTGCTAAACGCTCACTATGCTGCCAAAGTATTCTTCAAGTAAGTGTCTAATAACACTGCTTTCCATACTGTTCATTTTGTTAAACAACAATTTTAAGTGCCACAATGCTAACAAACAAAAACAAAACACTAAGAAGTGTAGACACAATTTGGGAACATTTTGGATGTTTGTTACAAGTTATTTGCCTGTTATTAACTTATTTATAAGCATAGACCAGCACAGCACTCCTTCAGGTAGACAAAGATTCATTCAACAAAACATTAATTGCCATCAAGATAATCGACTTATGCATATTATTATTATTATTTTAATATTTATTACAAATATTGTTATTATTATTACTATTAATAATAATAATCATCATCATCATCATAATAATAACACCCAACAAAAACTCAGGTTTTTAGTTCAGGGAATGGCAGGATTAAGAAACAACAGACGTTCAGAATACATCTTAAGTATCGTCAGCACACGAGTAAGAACAGGAGTATCCTAAAAATAGGTAGTAACTGTAATAAGTAGCCGATTGGCTGACCGCATGTCAGTGTGATATTATTTTGAAAAAAACATATGCTACATTCAGCCACTCCTTTGCCTTTGTCTGTTCCTCACATACTACCAGTACGTAGCATAAGTAACACAGAACCTGTTTTCCTTTCATTTCAGTGCTAATGGAAACAGGCCAGAGACTTCATATTTAAGTAGATAGAGAAGGAATCTATTGTCTACAAAGTACAGTAAAATAAGCTATGAAGATCAAAAATCAATCAGAAAACTACAACTTTTTTGGGGGAAAATGCATTTATGCTTTTCATTAATTTAGTTTAAGAACTACTATCTTGTGCTGCCCACACATTTCCTTGTAGGCCTTCCAGGCTTGATACAATTGCACAATTCACAGTCCAGAAAGCATTTGAGGATATGTTTGTTTTTAACAAAAATAACTGATCTGACCATTTCTCCATTTGGAAACAGGATGTCTACAGAATGTGCTGTTTCACTCCGCAGAGCAAACGCTGTACATGTGAACAAGCGACGCACTTGAGCTGTCGCAGTCAACCCTGCTGCGCCGCTAATGTCGCAATTCTGTCAGGTAAGGATTACACCAGTCTCTTGAGATCCTGTCTTTCTCAGCCCACTCTTTCACTAACTTCGTGTTTCATGCCCCAGCAGAAAACAACACTGACAGCCCCACACTTCAGGATGACAGCTGCAGGGCGTTTGTATGTGACTGATTCTGTGGTGTGGAAAACTGGGACACCTTAGCTGACCAGCAAAATCACCAGACCTCAAACTTCAACCTCAATTATTACAAGTATGTGGTTATTTCCATATTGAAATCAGGAAATTGCTCTTTCTTTTTCTGTTTTGCTATTGTGCATTTCTAATTTACATGACTAATGAATGTGCGGCCTGATCTTGAAAAAGTTTTGGCCCAGCTCTTCCTTCCTCTTTGGGTTAAGAATAAACTTTACAGCACAAACCAAATGGTGCAGTGTTATTTCAGTATGGCGATTATAAAGAATAGTGCTACTGAGAAGCACCTTTTTTTTGTTACTGACTCAAACAAAGACAATACTTCTTTCTTGTTAGAAACCGACGCAATTCATGGAAGTGACATTAGCAGCTAGCCCTTTAGTCAGTTATATTCCACTGTTCTCGTAGCTCTAATTGTGAATTTGCTGGTACTGGTCCTTTTGTATTCGGCTTTTTTTTTTTTTAAACAGTCAACTGCGGAGAGTGAATCTGACCAATATCCTGCAGACTGTGTGCAACGACACCCTTGTGTTGTCTGCACAGCACATACAGAGTGCCCTTTGAAATGTTTCTCAGCACTGTCATGTAATTCACCTGCACAGGTTTGAGGTTTAATGCACCATTGTGAGCTAATAATCACCTCCTTCTCGAGGTGAAACAAGTGTGAGAGCAGGGAAAACAGGAAAAGGACTGTAAACACAGGCTTATAACATGTCTCTGACTGTGTCTAGTTACACAAGTTTAACACGACTATGTCCAAGACAAGTTTTGTCATGAGGGCCTCTCAAATATACTATTTTTATCTATTAACTATATATGCTATTTATTACAATGTGCTTACTATAAGACGATGCAGTCTATATGAAGCACCTGTGAAATAAACCAGCATTAATGGCTTGCATAAACAAATCCACCTGAATTTGTTCAAAGTCATGAAGCAGAAACAAACGAAAAGCGTTTTTGATCCATTTTACCTCTATTGGTATTGCTCTATTGATCAGTTCTCAGATTAATCAAGTGGCATGAGTCAAAATCATGAACATTTAATAAGAAAGACAACTGTAGGATCATGTTTTCTACTGATCTGAGGAAAGGTCACTCTCTGTTCTTTACTTAGTCCTTACTAAACAGGGTTGCCTGGGTCAATAAAACAAGACTAGCCTGTTTGCAAGAGGCTGAGCACTTTACTAGCATGTTATTACACCATAACTACGACTTTTCTTGGTTAATTTTCATTTTAATCCGGTTCTTTTGGAAATGATCGCATGCAGCAGGTCTGAGCTGGGCTAACTCGGCTAAGGCTAACTAGCAGCTAAACTCGCAAAAAAACACGGACTACGGGGGCTTTGGGGACATTTATTATGCCTGTATTCACATTATAAGGGTCAAAGGAAGGTCGTGGTTGTTAGTAAAGCTGATATTTTACCTCGTTTCGCCCTGGGAGAGTGTTTTTTGCCCGAGCTGCTGCTTCTTTCTTCCTCCAGCGCGGCTGCTATCTCTGCGCTTTCTTCCCCATTGTACCACACCAGCAATTCTTCGCCTGCCTCGATTGGCTGAGGGGAAGGGATGAAGTAGGCAATACCCAATCACAGAAGGCCTTGTTACTTAGTGATGTGAACACACTACATAGGCCTGTCAGGCGTCTCCATATAAACTCATCCTGAGCTGCACAAGTGACTGTCAGTGTCACTGAAACATCTTAAAATATCTCAAAATAAGCGTCTCATTGTCCTCTGATTTAGCTGAAGCAAGAACAGGCATCATAGCAAAGCTGTATGTTTAGTAATTAATTAACCGCAAGTTATGTATTTATAGTAGTTCTAAGATAAGATATGATAAGATAAGATAAACATGAATTAGTTCCACAAGTGGGACATTTGCATTGCTTCGATAGAAAGTGGACAGTAAAAAGGTAAGAGCAGCAAAAACAATAGAATAAAAACTATACCACAAAACAATTCAGTATAGAAAGTACACTATACAAATAATGTAAAAATCTAAATATGGACATGTGTATCTTGTATATATTATGGAAGATTATAAGCACAAAAATTCAAATGGCAATTAATTTTGCAATTGGCAATTCAATATTCAGACAGAGCATGCACTTGTCAATTCAATATTCAATCTGAGCATGTAATTTGAAAATACATTTTGCAGTTGGCAATTCAATATGCAAAGTGTTGATGCAATCCTTAATTCATTTGAAAATATTTTGTATAAAAAGGTTAACTATTCACGGAAATGCATTTCAGATTGTAATGGGTTTTTTGCCGCTTTATTCAAATGACAATTCATTTTGCAATTGTCAATTCAATATTTTATCTGAGCATGTAATTTGAAAATACGTTTTGCAATTGGCAATTCAAAGTGCAAAGCTCTGATGCAATCGTCAAAATATTTTAAATAATACAGAGAATAACAAGGTCTTTGTTGAAATACATAGTGTATTTCATAGTGAATTTGTGTATATGGCATAATCTATTTGTTTGTGTGGCATAGTGTATTTATGTATATAAAATAGTGCATTTGTGTACATCAGTGTATCTGTGTGTGTGTGTGTGTGTGTATATATATACGTATATCACAGTGTATTTGTGTATATCACAGTGTATTTGTGTATATCAGTGTATTTGTATATATTATAGTGTATATGTATATCATAGTGCATTTATGTATATCATAATGCATTTGTGTATATCAAAGTGCATCTGTGTATATCATAGTGCATTTGTGTGTATATTATTGTGCATTTTACATTTAGTGAACTACCATCTGTGTCATTAGTAATTCACTTATTTACATCCAGCATTTGTGTATATAGCATTCTGTATTTCATATTGAGTTTTTTCTACAGACTTTTTTGGATTTATATAGACTTTATACGTCATAGGGTTCTTGTTTCTGTGTCTCTGTGTGTCTTTGCAGTCGTAACACAAGCAGTTTCCTTTGGGATCAATAAAGTTTGTATAATTTTGATTCTTAAATTAATGTAAAATACTTTCTTTACTTTTAATTTAACCAGAATAACTACTCTTGTTCAATTTCACAGTCTTCATTAAAACTTTTAAAGTACTTACAAATCTCAAGCAGGAAACTCAGCAAGGGATATCACTGTGCAATTCATTGGTTATAGCAATATCACAATGTATGCAGACAAAGTTTATCTGAGAGTTTAAGTGTGTTTGAACATTTAAGAGTTTGACGAAAAGGCATAAGAGAAGGTTGAATCGTTTCCTTACTTTAAAACATGAATTTTACCTGTTCAAATATTACTTTTATGCACATAAGTACACTATATGGACAAATGTATTGGGACACACCTATTTTTCAGGGTTTGGGCTAGACCCCTTATTTCCAGTGAAGGACAGTCTTAATGCTTCAGCACACCAAGACATTTTGGACAACGCCATGCTTCCAACTTTGTGGACACAGTTTGGGGAAGAACCTTTTTTACCCCAGTGCACAAAGCAAGCCATAAAGACATGGCTGGATGAGTTCAGTGTGGAAGAACTTGACTGGCCCACACAGAGCCCTGACCTCAACCCCATCTGTTACAGCTGCCAAGGGGGATCAACTCCATATGAAAGTCTATGTATTTGAATGCAATGTCATTAAAGCCACTGTTGGTGTAACGGTCAGTCGTCCCAATACTTTTGTCCATATTGTGTATGTTTAAAAGCAGTCAAGTGCTTTTACTCATGTATATGATTAGCCCCATACTGCACACAGTACCCATACTTATAAGCACAATTTCTAAATACTGATGATTAAGGTGGGGTAATTAAAAATGTCTTACCCTCAGTACTTTGTAGTAAATAGCCCTGTTAATTTCCAGAGGAAAGAGGTTCTGCTCTTGAGATGAGCGCGCCCAGTTAACATATCGCAACCAGTTTCCCTTCATGGGGTCAGTGGCGTCCACACACATCCATCCCCTGGTTGGGAAATATACCTACAGGTAATGAAAATGGTTTTGAATGGTTAAAATGCAATAGCTCAGAAACTAACTGTACACAGATGAACAGAAATCTGTTTTTCAGACTTAACTTGAAAATAAAGCACTTTGCACAGCTACATATACTAAAGCTGTACTGTAATTGTTAGTATTATATGTAGTAATACCACCCTTACAAAAGGAATGTGTTAAAATAGTTTATTAATCATTAAATCATGACATTATTAATAAGCAGTTAAAACACACATAAAAGGTCAACAAAAGGCAACAGTCGTCATAGCCAAAAGTGTAATTAAGCAAGTCAGTGAAAGTCAAGTAAACAACTTTATGTATTTTATAAGCTTTCCCTGTATAACTCAAAATAAATGTATAAATGTTTTGATCAGTACTGTCACTACGAAACCTACCTAAAATGTGCTTAATCCTACCTTAATTTACCCCTGAAAATACCCCTTCATTTGAATTAAGTGGCCATTCATTTGTGAACCGATCCCTTAATTGTACCTTAAAAGTGGATCAAAGGCATGAGTGTAAAACCCCTTAATCTTAAACATAAGACACTAATTCAGGAGTTTCTATTATTTTAGGGGGCGAATTTGAAAAAGCAAGGGGAAACTTCAGTAGTTTTACCCATTAATCAGCCTTAATCTGTGCACTTTTGCCCTTAATTTTTCTTAATTTCCTGGAAATTAAGGTCAAAATTAAGGTAATTTTAAGGGGTAAAATTAAGGGGTTTGGCTTTGTAGTGTGTCCAGGGACAAACAAATCAGATTATCTGTCCCTGTGCATTTGTGAGTTATGGGCGTTTGTTTATGGGGAATATGTTTATTTCTATTATTAATACCGTTTGCCAGCTGAGGCTTTGAGGCTTCCAGGTGCAGCTTTCCCTCTATACCTGTGGTACTCGCAGATTACTTTTGTCTACTAAGCAGCTCTTGTCAGCCCAAGATGAATGAGCATTTTCTATTTTAGCTCTCTGACATACAGAGGAAACTGGGTTGCGGGATCATGTACTGTAGGCTGTTTCCATAAAGCAAAATTAACTGCTACATTTTTTTATACACAATTTGCCATTGGAATACACAGAAAATATCCATAACCATAAAACAAAAGATTTTCCTGGAGAGGATACAGCCACCAAGCACTATTACATGACCAATAAGTGTCTCAGGACATAAAAGTCTATTACAGTTTGTCATTTACTTTTTTAGAATTATAACCTGGCTGAAAGTTATTATTCAATGTAATGTCAGCTAGCTCTGAAGTTATAATGCCAACATTATTAGTATATATGCTAACTGAGAAAGAGAAAATGTATATGTTGCTTGACTCTACACATGACTGGATAACCACAGGCATTTGCATGAATTATTTTTGTAAAGAGTTTGCCAAGCTAACATCAGCTAGCTCTAAAGTTATAACGACAGAGCTACTATCATGTATTCCAGCAGCTAGGGAGCAACTTGCTTTTGCCCTAACTTTACACTCTCAAAAGAATATTTACAGTGTGCATGCAAATAACAACCTGATATAATATACACCCAGTTAGAGGGAAGAAACATGTCATTACAGCAGCAGAGTGAACAAACTTTATTAAAATGAAACAAATCACTTACAAGAGCACCAGAAAATTAAAAAGACCGAGCAGCAAATATTTAGCGAATACGAAACTATGTAAGAACAGACAAACACACACTTATACATGACAAGACTAAAAATACAGCAGGGGTAACAATCTACTCACAGGTGAACATACTCATAAGGAGGCTAAGCCAATGCAGCGGCAATGAACAATGACAAGAAAAACACAAGGTAAACAACAACGGACAGAGACAAGGAATGTGCAACGCTGAAGTTACAGAAGTACGTCGCCCCCCATTGTGCACTTCCTGAGGCACGAATAAGAACTTGTTATGAGAGTCAGCCCAGAGACTCAGAGGAGAGGCCAATAACGGCACATGGGAACCAAACAAGGGTTACACAGACAAGGGCACCAGACAGGGAATGGGGTAGTGGACCGATGGCTGGATGGGAGGCTGGACCACAGACCGGGCACAAAGCAGGACAAAGAAATGAACGGGGACTGAACATTCAGAGGTAACATGTGGACCACTGACAGGACTAGGACACGTGATTATGACTGAATGGGAACATGGACTGGGACAGGAATGAAGACTTATGGGCAATGGTGACTGTATAGTGCATGGGACACAAAGCTGAAAAAGGGAGAGAGCAACAGCAAACAGGCACATGAACTGCTGGGGCAGTTATACAACTAAGGAGAACTGATTGTAAAAACACACTGAAGAAAAGGGCGTGGGTTTGGTAGAAAACATGTGAACTGCCCTATTAGGGAATTGGGGGGCCAGTCAGGAAGGAAACTACGAGTCTGGCCCAGCATAGAACTGAGGGGTTGGTCTGGAAAAGTACTGAAGGGCCAACCTGGTAGGGAACCAAGAGGCCAGCTTGGTAGGGAACTGAAGGGCAAGGCTGCCAGGAGCCAAGTCCTGGGCAGCTACCTGGGCCTTAGACAACACCTGGACAGCAGCCACCTCCTTGGCAGATGGTGGGACACCAACCCCATCCTGGGCAGCTGTCCTAGGAATAGGACACAGCATTGTGGAGCCAGTCAGCAGTGGGTCAGGGGACCAGGGGGCATTCAGAGTCAGGAAACAGGATGTCACTAAGTCAGGAAACAGGGCGGAGATAAGACGGCCAGTGGCGAAGTAGGTGGCTCAGTGGATCCACACACCTGCTTAACAGTGCTCCGTGAGGCACTGGCCAGAGTTCTGGATCCAGGCCCCTGCACAATGTGGCCATCTGGAACACAAGATTGTGCTGTCGTCTGGGGCGACTCTTGGGCGTCTTCCAGGAACTCCAGGCAACATAGGTGCCTCAAAGGTGCTGCCAATCTGAGAGCCTGCTTGGGATGGCCATGGAGAGAGCCCAGATCTGCAGCAAATGCCAGGGGCATCTGGTCATTAGCGGAGGTCAGCTGAGTGGGACACTGAGCACCTTGGGGAGCCATAACTGGAATAGGCTCAAGAGCTGGCACTGAAAGCACTCAGCAGATGACACTGAGCATAACACTCAACCTGGAGAAACATGTCAACAGCTCTTTCTCAAAAGCTGTCTCTGGCTATGTGAAGGATTGCTCCTTTCACTGGCCAAATTCATACATTCGTTCATTTTCTGTAATCACGTCCTATCCCTGGGTCTACGGGCACGAGGCAGGGACTCACCCTGCTGGGGGGCCAGCCACACAATGGCTAGATCCTGAGCTCCATGCCATCGCCCAGAGTATTCCTCTGGATTTCTTGTCCATTTGTCAACCGGGTGGATGGGAGTTTACGAGGTTTGTCTAACATTAATTTAATTTTTTGCAATGAAGGCCACTACCGCTCCTTTTCCAGCACTGGATCAGAGAATTTCGTCAGCGTTAAACTGCCTAGACAAGCCTACACTAGATGATGAGTGCGTAGCGTGCTGCCAGAAACATTACCACTCCCATGATGAGAGTCTAATGTATCTGTACTGTTTAAATCAGCAAATCCTGCTACTATTATTCTAATTGCAGTGATATGATGCTGGTCAAGCCACTAGCTACATAATATTACATTGGTGATTAAAAGTAATTTTACACCATGATAATTTTACTGCATAAACCAACATTACAACTGTGGCAAATATATAGTAACCTATATAGATTTATACTGCAATTAACCAAGACACATTTAAACCCTCACATTACAGTTTTGGGTCGTTTTAGCCTACCTCCCACATGTAAACGTTGCTTGTCACTTGGGACCTCTTCTTCCTCTCTCCTACAAAAGGACCAAACCTCTTGCCTTTAGGAATTAGTCTCGATGCCCAAACACCTGCAGAGTCCAACATAGGAAATGGAAAAATTAAGACACTGGGACCAAATGTTTTAACACCTATTTTATTTTTATAGTTTGAAGAAAAACCGACCTATTAGGATGCATACATTACCAAGGCTTATTTCACAGATTCACACACACATGCACAAGTAGAAGCAATATCTTTAACCATTATGATGACTTCTTTTCTCATTAACTGAGAATTTCAACTTATTCTGAAGGGTTCAATATGCGTTTCACAAATGCAGAGAAGTGCAGGGCATAACCCAACATATGGCGGGATGTAGCTGATTTTTTTTTTTTAACACGGTTGAATAGATTAATATTAAATATTCCTCTGGTAAGTTTCTCGTATTCCAATAGCAGTCCCATCTGCAAATTTTCAAAGCAATTTCACAAGTACATATCCCCTCATATAAATTCAAAACTGCCGCTTGTGTCTAATTACTTATTCACAGGATCATCAAACATCATACTACTGGTGTTTTATTAACATATTTCAATTTGATCATATTTACTCGTCTACTTTATGGTGAAAAAAAAAAAAACCTGTCAGTGCTTCACATAGTCTCCTTTTACTAATAATATCTGTCGCGTGTCATGTTTAGTGTGTGGGTTGGAAAGCTATTCATCTGGTTCAAATAACAACTGGCAACCTGCCCCTCAAGTCCCTGCTGATAGGGGCAAATTGTAATATTTCCACTCATGACACTTTAGCTGATCTGTTCCCAAAGGAAAGGTGCTCAAAAATGTGTTTGTTGTGTCAGGGGTCTCCCCTGTACACTATTACCACAAGACCTCACTGTAACTACAACATCCTCAGCTAAATGAGCTATCCTCAGCTAATGAGCTATACATCCAATTGTAAGGATAGGAAAATCTGACTGTCAAGAGAGTCCAAAGAAAGAAAGTGCTGCCCACATCCCTGTTGTTAGAATAATTCAACTAGTTTACTTCAACTCCCCCATTCATAAATAGGGGAGTTCAAGCTGAAACAGGCTAAAAGTGAGATGAAGTATTTCTATTGAAATTTTCTGAGCATTGTTAATTTTCACTGCTACTTTTTTTGCAATTAAGTAAAAAATTTCAAGAACACTTTACTGTACACCTACATACATTATGATGACAACTGACAATAATCTACGTAGACATTTATCCAGGGTTATTCGAACAAGCGCACACTGTCATTACGCTCTGCGTGGTGACACTGACTAAATTAGCCTTCATGACAACTGACTCTAGAATAACTGGAATACACCTTTAGAAATGGTAATGTAGGTTAATGTCATAAAAGACTTAGGTCAAGTTATGAACCCCTATAAATAGCTTAAATAGCTCTTAGCTAATATATTGGTTATATTTAACTTCAACATTGCTTAGGCTTTATGTTTAAGGGTCTTCCTTGCCTAAATAGCAGTTTTCTTTTCTAATCATTTTTTTTATTCTAAACAATCCTTTTTTTGTCACAAAAGTAGTTTAAAGTGCTGATGAGTGATGACATCATAATAAGAAGATGCAAAATGCGTAAGATTTGGCATTATTGTAAAGGTAGTACCATCACAAATAAGTCTTTTTGCATGTAACTTTCTTTTTCTCTAAAAGGTTATTTCCTGGTCTAGAACAGAGTTCTCTAACTGCTGGAGAGTATGATATGACCAGGCACATATTTACAATTTATCCCCAAATTGGTGGATACATTCACTCTATGGACAAAAGTACTGGGACACACCTCTTAATTACTGAATTCAGGTGGCCCCTTACTTCCAGTGAAGGGCAATCTTAATGCTTCAGCATACCAAGATACTTCCAACTTTGTGGACACAGTTTGGGGAAGAACCTTTTCTATTCCAGCATGACTGTGCTCCCAGTGCACAAAACAAGGTCCATAAAGACATGGTTGGATGAGTTCAGTGTGGAAGACCTTGACAGGCCACACAGAGCCCTGACCTCAACCCCATCCATCACCTTTGGGATGAACTGGAACGGAGATTGTGATCCAGACCTTCTCGTCCAACATCAGTGCCTGACCTCAAAAATACTCTACAGAATGAACGGGCACAAATTCCCACAAAAACACTCCAAAATCTTGTGGAAGCCCTCCAAGAAGAGCGGAAGCTGTTATTGTTGCAAAGAGGGACCAACTCCATATTAAAGTCTGTGTACTTGAATGCAATGTCTTTAAAGTCCCTGTTGGTGTAATGGTCATGCATCCCAGTACTTTTGTCCATATAGTGTATTTCTGGTTTAAGCCACACCGATTTGCACTCTGCATTTGAAAAGAAGGCATCAAAGTAAAGGTACCAGTACTGGTACTGATACCGTGCAAGGTCATGAAATAGTGCCAGATTTAAATGTTTCATAATTAAAAAATTGAGTTATCAAGCAAGCACTCAATTCTATTTAATCTTCCTATTAAACACTACTAATAAAACACAAAAATACTTTCAAGGAGTATGTACCTATACTACTACTTCTACTACTACTAGTAAAACTATTAGTATTACTATTAGAAGTAATAGTAGTACTAGTAGTGGTTACAGAATAATTTTAATGTAATCAAAATCATTATACGTTAAAAAGAAAATAGGATATTGCCCCCCTTAGTAGGAGACCACTTGGTTTGTGGTTCCCAAGTAACCTGGGTTTGAGACCCCTGGTCTAGAAAGTTACTACAAACCAACCACAACAACATGCTCATGGTTTACCTATACGGTTTGGATTGACAGCAGATGGGCTCAGGTTCATGCTGTCTGGAAGCCCTCTCCACATGTGGGCTGGGATATCGTCCAACGTTTCATAGGCCCCTCCAGACACAGCCATTACCACCTGGAAGAGAAGAAAATTCAACCAACCACATATTCACAAAACCAAAACTGAAATAGAAATACTGCTGCCAGCAAAGCAAGGACACTTTACTGGATCACAGATTGTGTCCTACCTGAAGACTTCATTCAAACTCCACAGACTCTACCTCTTACATGGAATCTGTGAAAGAGAAAAGCAGAAGCTAAATGTTAATACAGTTGCACAACAAGTTTGGTGAAATCTGGACCAAAGTGAATTTAGCTAACAAATACAGCTTCCCCAGACAACAACTAGCACTGTGCGAACGTCATGCCAAAATCAACATAGTGATCCCTTTGGCTAGGGATTGAACTGCAATCAGGGTGTTTTTGGTTAATTGTAACTCATCACTCTGCACACTTACACTGAGCTTTGCAATTTAAGGATGTTCTTTGTCCACTGTTTTTCTCTGTAATCACTGATTACTTCACTCTTAGCTAAATAATAAACTGGGTCAGTGGTTTGTCTCTACACTCTCTTGATTGCTTTATAACAGGTGGAGTTAATTATTTGTAGCATTTAAGCTATAGTTTTGGATACTGCCTATGCCAATCCTATGCTTAGTTACTACTGTAAACTGTACAAGTTAACTAGATTAAAGACCTAATGCCCGAAATTAACCAAATTAACCTTTATTAGTCCCACGAGTGGGACATTTGCATTGTTACAGCAGAAAGTGGACAGTTCAAAGAGCAAAAAAAAACAATAGAAAAACAATGTATGAGCACCGTGAGTGTATATATATATATATATATATATATATATATATATACACATATACACACACACAGGCTTTCTTTGATCAAGAAGTAAACTGCTGTCCGGTTCAATACCTTTGGTACGGTTGACCATTAATCAAGCGAAGGTGCCAACAACCTACACGGTACACAAACGTCTTCAGGTCCAAAGTGCAAAACAAAACAACATAAAACCACTAAGAAGCAGACAGGAGAGGACTACACAGATTGCGAAAAGACCTGAAACCATAAGAACAAACAATACAAAAGCACAAGACAGGACAGGGCAGCACACAGTGCAGCCAACACAAGAAACAGCAGTAGTGTGAATGAATGCACTATTGTGTCAGATGCTACCCTATGTAGACAAAAGTATTGGGATGCCTGCCCTTAACACCAATAGGGACTTAAATAACAATGACAATGCATTCAAATACATAGGCTTTAATATGACATTGGTCCCTTCTTTGCAGCTACAATGGCTTCCACTCTTCTTGGAAGGCTTTCCACAAGATTTTGGAGTTTCTGTAGGAATTTGTGCCCATTCATTCTGTAGAGCATTTATGAGG
>JBBIGA010000132.1:14691624-14721945 GCA_037576975.1 Alestes dentex | reverse complement strand
CTCTCTCTCTCTCTCTCTCTCTCTCTCTCTCTCTCTCTCTCTCTCTCTCTCTCTCTCTCTCTCTCTCTCTATCCCTCCCTCTCTCTCTCCCTCTCTCCCTCCCTCCCTCCCTCCCTCCCTCCCTCCCTAAAAAGCAAAACACAACATTAAAAAATAGGCTACTTGCTTTTGTAAGTTTTCAGTTGGTCTGTACTTTATGAACATGATTACTAAAGAGCTGCGTGAATAATACATAGATGTAAAACTATTACTGAATACATCATTGAATTTATTGAATACATTGGTAGCAGTTATTTTTATTTATTACATTATTTTTTACGTTAAGAACTTTTTGACGTGAAAAACTTTTTCAAGAAAGTAAAAAGCCAAACTAATTGGCTGCTTAGTGTGATTGCATGTTGTGGCCACTGGAGGTCACTACTGCCTGTTTAAAGTACCAAATTGGCCTTTTCATTCAAACACAAGAGTTAATACAGAGTTTAATAAACATTCTAAGGAAACACCGAATTGCTGCACATCTCCAAAATTAGGCTCGCCAGCTGCAGGCTGTGTGCATTAATATGAGCTATAATTTAGATATCAATAGGCCTTTGATTGTAATAATCTTATCACTTGAAGTTTCTGCCATTCATGTCTTTCTCCAATCCAAAGCAATTGACTGATTGATTAGGAAAGGAAGTGTGCTGTATTTAAAGATGTTTGCTAGCAAATCATCCTAACTATATCTCATTCTGTGCAATCTGCACTATATGGACAAAAGTATTGGGACACATCTGTTTTTTGGGGCTGGGTTAGACCTCTTCCTTCCAGTGAAGGGTAATCTTAAAGGTTCAGCACACCAAGACATTTTAAGCAACGCCATGCTTCCAACTTTCTGGACACAGTTTGAGGAAGACCCCAGGATGTAGAGGATCCTTTTCTCAGCTGCATTATCTGTCTCAAACTCTTGTTCAATAGATGGGAAGACTGTGCCCCCCGAAATGCTTTAAGCACCCCTGAATCTTCCCATGTCTCTGCAGGCTAGGCTTCCTCGGGTTGTGCTCGCTGCGCTAATTCGAGCGTGTCACCTCTAATGGCTCTGCAGTCCCATGGGTTTACACATGGGAACATCTGTTACATACACACGTGCCACATATGGTGCCATTCCCTGGGGACATCCTGTTCTCGCATTAACACACCATCCATGTGGTCGTACGTATACTTTGCTAACTATGGAACATGCCTCAGAGGCCTGTGGTTTCCATCAACATTTGGTAGGTACTAGTCACAGAATAACTGACAGGAGATCCTTTTGTTTTGTGACCTTTCATTCTGATGTTATTCTCTGCTCTACTGTACCGCAGTGAAAAGTCAGCTTCATGATTATTAGACAATGAAATTGTCTTTGTAACTACAAGGTTAACTCAGTATCACACTGAAAATAGATCAAAATATCTAACCTTTAACTGAAGTAAATGCACTCTTAAGAAAACAAAACAAAAAAAAACAAACAAAAAGAAATGTGAATGTTTTGGGAATCTGTGGCACTATCTGTCCCACAAACCTAGAGGATCTCTATGAATTCTGGCAATAAGAATGGGAACAAATCACTCCTGAAAAATGTATAAAACTGGTATATACTTAAACCCAAAAAGATTTACAACTGTTATTACCGTAAAGGCTTTCTCTACAAAGTATTAAGATGTAGGGGCTGAATACTTTTGCAAACCCTAAATATCCATTTTTCTTTTTAAAATATCTGCAGAAAATGTTTTATTTTTACAGTGGAAATATATTGTGACAGCACAAGAGTCCAGATTAAATATACTGAATGGAAAAATGTGTACAAATCATTCGTAATCTAGAAAATTAGGATGACTTTCAAGGAAGGAACACTTTGGGAAACCACTAATCCCACACCTAATGTACAAACACCATTGTACTTTTGTACTTTTCAATTAACACACCCTGAAATTTCAAGTGTTCCTATTATACTGTCATATGTAATTTATTGTGAAAACAAATTTATAAAGGCCTCAACTTATTTTCAATATATACTTTGTGTTGTGTTTCAGAAATTTTTGAAAATTCAAACATTAGAAATTAATTGATTTATACAGTCAGTTGAATTCTTGGGACATCACGATGTTTCTCAATGTCAGTTATGGTCAAATGTCTCCGTGTAATAATGTATTATTTCAGAACCATTTTATTGAACTGTCAAAGTCAGAGCTGTTGCTCACTGATTTCTGAATTGCAATAAATATCTGTGCACTGGCGACTAGAGAGATTAAAATTTAATCATACTCCTTTTGAAGTGCAAAAGGATTTTTAATCAAAATTATACACTTACACTATATGGATTTAAGTACTGGGACAAACCTGTTTTTCAGGGTTTGGGCTAGACCCCCTTACTTCCAGTGAAGGGCAATCTTACACCTGATCATTACTTCAACAGGGACTTCAATGACACTTCATTCAAATACATAGACTTTAATATGGAGTTGCCTCCCCATAGAAGGCCTGGCTTACAGTCTCTGTTCCAGTTCTCCCAAAGGAGTTGGATGGGGTTGAGGTCAGGGCCCTATTCGAGCCAGTCAAGTTCTTCCACAAACTCATCCAGCCATGTCTTTATGGAACTTGCTTTGTGCACTGGGGCACAGTCCTGCTGGAATAGAAAAGGTTCTTCCCCAAACTGTGTCCACAAAGTTGGAAGCATGGCGTTGTCCAGAATGTCTTGGTCTGCTGAAGCATGAAGACCGTCTTTCACTGGAAATAAGGGGTCTACCCCAGACCCTGGAAAACAGGTGTGTCCCAAAACCTTTGTCCATATGGTGTTTGTGGATACCCAACCATCTCAGTCCAAAACCATGGGCATTAATAAGTAGTCGGATTCAGTTCCATTCAGCAACAGCAGCATTCACCAGGTCAGATACTGGTGGTGTTTGGCTCAAGTCACAATTCATCTCATAGGTGTGGGGTGGATTTGAGGTTTTAGGGTCTGTGGAGGATAAAGAATGTTTTCCACACCATATTCTTTACGGAGTTAATTTTGTGCACTGGGGTACTGTCGTAAACTCTTTCCACAATGACGGAAGCAGTTCGTTTTCACTGCGTGCTGTAGCATTGTTTGCCTTTACTGAAGCGAAGGAGGCCCAAAATGTGAAAAACACCCCGGACCATTATTCCTCCCCTGCTTAACTTTACATATGGCATTCTGCATTTGAGTAGGTGGTGTATCTCTGACATCCACCACTCTGTACCAGCTGCAAGGGTCTTACCAAGAAGGAAGACCCACTAGGAGGTCATTGCCGTAATCTATGTAACATGGCTTGTACCCGAAGTTGGGTGGCACACCGAGTCAGGTATAGCCTGATGTTGATTTAGGCAGTTGATTGTATGCTTGATTTTGTGCACCTATAAGCTAAGAGTGCGACAAACCCACATACTTCCGGTCACGTTGCGTCGATATAAAATAATCTCGCAAACAAACAATTCCACAGTGAAGTTAACATATTTTATTTCTTTAAGTGCCATTCATGCATATGGGGGGGTGGGGTGGGGGGTGGTATTTGACGATCCTAATGACACTTCAGAGTTATGTTACAGCACTAAACCGATACAAAGAGTAGCTGTGTCATTTCGTTTGGACAGCAAAAGTAATAAACCGTGCAATAACCAAAAACAAACAAACAAAAAACAAAACAAAAAAAAGGAAAATAAACAAAACAGCAAATACAAGAAACGACACAGACAAAGCAAACAGAAAATAAAGATTAAAATATAATATAAACATTAACACATTTAATGTTGAACCATAGTACAGGTAAAAGGTAGTGTCACACAAAAAGCCAACGCATTTTCATCACATATATACAATATAGATATATACATACTGTATCACCCTTGTATTGGACAATAACAAAATACTCTGTATGCTTCTCCCTCTTCTTTCATAGGTGAACCCAAAGCCCTTGCCTTGATCCCCCCACCACCCGAGGAAAAAAGACAATCAAAAAGACATATATTTACAATTAAGCACAACACCACACCAACAATGAATAAAATAGGCCTCAAATACCAGAACTTGTTGGCAGTTTTCTCCCTTAAATGTAACAAGGCTTCTCACTCAGGCCCCTTTAATAGTAATCTCTCTGGCAGGTGCATCTCCACTCGTTTACTAAAATGGAATTGTCTCTAAACAATCACAACTTTCACACAACACTCACACAAATTTTTATTTGTTTTTTTCTGTTTTATGAGAACTAAAAGATCAGCTGTATTCACACACACTCAGCCTGGTGTCTCAAACTTGCCTTTCACTTCTGAATAAAAACCCAATGTCCGCTGCCTTTGGGATTCATCGAGAGACCTCCGCCATACATTTCTATTCAAATGTATCAATTTCATTTACAGGTGCAAAGTACCTATAAACATTTTTTCCCCCCAAATAACACAGTCCACTTAATGGGCAGCATATCTGGACATGTTACCCCACAGTGGCGTCAAATGAACGTGTTTTGAGGGCGAAGGTCAACGCCAGGCATTCACTTGCAGCATATCCTGACATGCACATCATCTGCTATTGTGCTTCTAAGTTCTGCTTCTTTTCAAAGTGCACAAATGACAGGCGAAGCAGCTTAAAGCGCTTTTTAGAAGAAGCTTTATGGTCAATAAGTGGGTTACACACAATCTTTAAAAAAAAAAAAAAAAGGGCAAGATGAGCTGAGAAAAGAAATATGATTATGGATACAGTTATCCTCTCCGACAGACAATGGACACACTGGAAAACAAATAAAACAGTCTCTGACCTGTCCAGCATGAAATACAGAGGAAAAACAGAAAGAAGTAAACCCAGACACTGCATAGTACAATGTCTGAAAGCAAGGCTACAAATACTGTACTACAGAAAGATGCCATTCAAAATTGTAAAAAAAAAAAAAAAAGCATATGCAATGTTTTCCCCAAAAACTGCAATCAAGAACCTGTTACATTAGGCAGAGCGAGCGTGCTGGTAACCAAATCTGTCATGAAATACATATGCGGTCAAACAGTTTTAATTTCTGACAAAGTCGGTCAATCAACTTTTCTTCCATTAAGGTTGGAGGGGGGGGTTGGATATCATGAAACTTTTCACAATAACATCATAGTCACGATACACAATATGTCTCTCCATATTTTGTTTCTTTGAGGTTCAATAAGTTAGAAAAGACACAGTTTACCAGTAATGCCACATTTAAACAATGAATCAGAATAAAACGGGACTTGTTATGCATCCAATAACGCAGAGTCAATTATGCTCTCTTGAACTCAGTGAGGAAAAAGGCATCATCGAGATTTTGACTCACAGTTTCTCGAAGAAAGCCTGAAATCGAAAACAGCTATGGCATTTGGGGGAGTTTCTGAAACCTCGTTTTAATTACACATGCAGTCGTTTTATATTGTACTGACGACACCCACAATATGCTCAGAAAAAAAAAACTGTGACAGATATAACCTACTGTTACACTTCCTACCCCTAACAGAAGCCGTGAAAGGGGCCGATCTGACAGTGAGCGGTCTGCACTCCAGTTCTTCAGCAAGAAGGTGCTGTAAAGTGTGCAACGACCCTGATGCTTACTAACAAGAGCTTTCATTCCAAAGTGTCTTAACAAATGACATTTGACAAATATCAGATTGTAGACCATCTGATTAAACAGAGGTTGTATTTTTAAATTATTTTTTATTATATTCTTTTGACCATGCAAAATTACATCTGGACAATATCACTGAATACTGGAATTGTCGAGCTCAGTTTCATCAGTCAGGCCCTCATTCTTATTCAACCAAAATCTTATAAAGACAAACATTTGTAGGTCATGAGAATCCTACAGTATGGATAGTTATGAATGTAAAAGTGAGAGTTCCGGGGCGCCCTCCGCCCTGCACATTGTGTTTTCCTGCACGTTCACACCTGCTCAGAAAAGGCTTGTCAGTAAACTGATTTCTTGAATCAGGTGTGCTGTGAGGAGGGAAAATGTGTAGAGAGCAATGGGGACCAGGACCAGGGATGGCCACCGCTGTAGTACACCATTAAGAAATGCAGCCTAGCACAAGTGGAGATATCAATACTCAGTCTGTAGATTATATAATACTGAAATACAAAAACATGATTGTCAATAGGCCATAATCAAGATAACTCATGATAACGAGTCACAATAATGTGCAATTTCACTGCCAGTCATGAAGATGTTAAGTTAATAAAGCAAACAACAGGCGGGCACCTTGGGCAAGGTCGCAATCACAGAGTCGAAGTGCCGAGAGGCCAAAATCTATGGCTTATTTTCAAATTTGAATTTTACGAAGCTTCTCCTAAAATGTATGGCATTCACCACTTCGCTAGCAAGGAACGCCAACCATGACACTCCCTGACGTGCACCCTGAAACCAGCCACACGCCTCTAGCTCTAAAATGGGACTTTTTATTCTAATATAGATCGATCGATCTTCTTTCCGCTTTGTGCTCATTGGTAGAAATGATTGTGATTATAATCAATAGTTGTAAGTTAACTATATTGCACGAGCACATACCACAGCTGTTAACCTGATGACTGCTCCTGATGAAATTAATGTATGGCAAAATAGTTCAATCCCTTCAGTGTTTAACTAGTGTTTCAATACAGTTTCGCATCAATGCGAAGAAAATATTACGTGGAAAGCTTCACATCGAATTCAACTTTGGTGAATCTGCATCATGGACCAATAACACGTCTGCTTTGGCTGGGCTAACCTCTAAAGAGACAGGGCTTTGATTGACAGTACTAATAGCATTGAATAGGCCTGACTCTTCCTGTTAATATCTCAAACATGTGGCATGGTACTTCCAGTTCCCTCTTTCTCATGACACTGCAAGCAACAGGTGAGCTGCTAAACCACTGCTAAACGTCGGCAAACTGCCCAAAACCATCCATTTTTGAGGCTATCCAACAGTTTTCTCATTCATGGCAATTAAAAGCTTAAAGCAATGCTTTCTATGAAAACCTGTTATGGTTGATTCTGATTATCTCAAATGTTGCTATCCTATCTCCTTCCCTGCACTAAGGCCTTGTTGGAGGACTGAAACAGAAAGTTTCAAGTCAGCTGGTCCAGGGGTATAAACTACAGAAGACTCATAGAGCACGGTCCATTAGGCAAATGTGCCTTGAAGCGACAACCATTTTTCCCCAAAACTTGCATGCACAGAGCTTCTCAGCAGGCTCTTTGCTACATTTCCCCCCTATTGCATGTAAAACTGGGTTTTCTTAAATATCTCTCATCCCTCATAACAGTCTTTGTTATTAAACAATGCTTGAAACCTCGGATAGGTAGAGCGGCAGCTTTTAAACAAGGCTGGCAGGATCGGCACGATGCTAGCAGGACACAGTGAGACCGCATTGGTGGATTGCTGAAAACCAATGAAAGACTGTACATGCAAACATGAAGAGCAGATAGTGAAACCAATATGAAAATGAAATAATAAAAGGTAATAAAAATGAGATCCAATTCAATGTCACTTCCTGATGCACCATTTCATACCATTTTTCAAACTATCAGGGACAAGGAGTATGATACATTGTAGACGGCAAAGACACACAAGTACAAATACTGCAGGTAATGTGGTTAAATTTACAAATGTCTTTATGAGCCATACTCGTCATTGAACGATTAACAGACTAAATATTTGCTAGCGCAGAGTTCTGATTCGGGTGCTTGAGAACTTGTACACCTTTGGCTGGTTCCAAAGACCCAGATTAAGCCTAAGCCAAGACTAAATGGGGAGGTCTGATGACGAAACACCACTTTTGTTGCAATTTAGTCCAAGATTAGGCTCGGTCCACGTCCAAGAAGGCAGCCCTTTACCGAGTAAAGGCTCAGGCGGCGTGTGGAGCACCAGAATTCACAGAGCCAGCAGAGCGAGGGAGCTCGACAGTGTCACGTGACTGCGTCACATGATCGAGTGACATCACCTGAAACGCTTGCCTCCTGTCTGAAAAGTGGCCTGCATTTTCAGAGGGAATAATCACATGACGAATGAGAGCCGAGAGAAGAGAGAACAAGCCAAAACGTATCACACTGAAGGAAAAAAAGGTGAAATTATAAAATAAAATACGGCAAAATGAAAAATAAGTCACACAACAGTTAACGGGCAGGGAAGAGCTTGGCCTAGGAGCTGTTTTGCAGAAAGGCAGTTGGTTAGGACACAGATAAGGGATTTGTCACAGAGAACGGGAGGGTTTTACATTTAACATGAACATGAGCTTACTCGTCCCTTGGACAAGTACAAAAGCAATCACTTAAACATGTCCTAGTAAATGTGATTGTCTTCAAAGTAACTTTTTTTTTTGTTTCTTTTTTTGTTTCATTTCCTAAAAACACCATGACAACAGGAGTCTCTTTCAGCTCATTAAAAATGACACCTGCACTTTTTTTTTTTTTTTTTGAAGCGCCCTGTTCCAATCTGCCTCCTGCCTTGGGGGCGTGCAGACAGCTTGGGTTTAGCCCTCTCACTCTCCTCCTCTCTTTCTCTCTCTCTTTTACTTCCCCTCTCGCATATACACACACGTCTGTTCCTCCATGCGTCTCTCTCTCGTTTTCCTGCGCTGCTCTTCTCATTGGGGACGGATGCTAGACGATGGAGTCCCAGTCAAAGTCGTCTTGGATGTCGTCGGCAGCAGGCATGCGCCGCATTGGAAAGTTTCCAGTGGGCATCATGTGCTGCTGGTTCATCTGCGGATGATGGCCTGGGATACACAGACACACACAGACACAGATACACACACACACAGATACACACACACACACACAGACATACACACACACAAACACAGACAGACGGACAAATATCCACACAGACACGCGCGCGCACACAGGCACGCACAGACACAGAAACACACGCAGATACACAGACATGCACGCACAGACGCGCAGACACACACGCAGACATGCAGACACACACGCACACACCAACCGACAGACACACACGCACACATACACACGCACAGACACACAAACAGACACGCACGCACGCAGACACACAGGCACACACGCAGACATGCAGACACACACAGACACAGACATACAGACACACATACAGACACACAAACACACACACACACACACACACACACACACAAGTTTCAAAATGTGAACTACATCAGCAACATATGTATCAAAAGTTTGTATCAACATTACAACTGGTAACAAAACGATTTAATTTTGAATGCTAATTTTCTGAATAAGATATCTATACACTGATGACATAGGGCTGAATGCAAAAGTTTGAATATCTCTGGTCAAATGTTTTATTGATTTTCTGAAAATAGGCCAAGATCTTCCACATCCTCCAACTTTACTGTCATTCTTTTCTGCAAATGTTGGTGTATTTGAGTTTGGACCAGTGTTATGTTTGCTTGAATAAGCATACAAACACTAAACAAAATAAACCAAGAAAATTTAGATAACTTTCACACAAGCCACATTTTAGATTTTCCAGTTTTCCAAATGTAAATTCAGGATTTACACAGTAACTGTACATTAAAATGTGCAGTTAAAATGTACACATTACTTACAATACCGCATCGGTATTGTAAGTAGTAGTAATTATTGTCTGTCTGTAATGAAACAGGCAGCTTGTCAGTATTTTTTGCTTGCCAGTACTGATGATATCCATTATACAAGCACAAGATAAAGTAACTTCTCTTAAAAGTATGTGTGTTTTTGCTGGTTAAAATACGATTGAACATTAGAATAAAACATGTGGTTAAAAGTAACAAGACATCACCGGGTGTTTGATGTCCTCCAGGTGTTTAGAATGTCTAATGTCATGAAAAGGTTTGACGTAGCTGATATTTTCCCTGTTTATCTGCTGCTGCTTTAACTGTCAACCCAGAACCAGTTACTGCAACAGGGCTTCTCTTTATGACAGTTATGTGTTTTTAATGGTACAACAGTGTTAGGTTGTGAACTCAGCACAATACTGAAAAGATAATCTATAAAACAACACAATCATCCATTATATCAGTCCTGGAAAGGAAAAACATGTGTACTTTAAACTCATGATTACAAAACTGATTTGAGGCTGCAAGAGATATAACTTTTAACTACTTATATTATATTGTCAGATTCTGTGAAGTGTAGGAATGAGGAAAGGGGTAAAAAGAAAGGTAAGAAACGCTGAATCATTCTAGTACTTGTAAGTCCAATCAAACAGGAAGTAGTTGGGTTCCAGTTTGATAATCTGTGCTGTGTGGTCTTTTGTGGTTTAAAACCGACCCTTACCTGAAGAGGGGAGTGTGTGTGTGTGTGTGTGTGTGTGTGTGTGTGTGTGTGTGTGTGTGGTTGTTTGTGTATCCCCTTTCATGTTAAGCCCAACAATCTGTTGCAAAGGTAACAATTTTAGCAGGAAGCCAAACTGTCTTAGATTAGCTTAGAATTTGCATGAATTACCTTAAATAATGCTAATTTCTGTTCTCAGCATAACTACTGAATCACTAAGCCCTTAATTAAATAATTAAACATTATTAGCAATTATTCTAATATTAATGTTTTAGCTAAAGCACACATACTGTCCAGTACATAGGTCTTTCATTAAAATGTAAATGATAAATGATGGAGAGGTGAGAGAGATAGTAACCTGTCATGGTGTTGCCTGCACTCATTGGAGGCATGTGTGGATATCCTGGAGGACCCATCATGGAGGACATGCTCTGTCTCGAGTCCATATACATATTTCCTGAAAAAGACAAGCAAAAGAGACACTGAAGTTATGTTCTACAAGACACAAATAGCTGTTGCCTACGTTTTACAATCAGACTCTTCTGAAACTTTCTGCTGGCTGTTTTTTCAGACACAAATCCTAGTCTAGGTCATGTCTCTGTGTCTTAGATGATCTATCACTGGGAGTCTAAAACTAGAATTTGTCTAGAATCTGGTCAAGACTGACTCATTTAAATTTCAAGCAATGATTCAGAAACGCCCCCAATGTAAACATGTTTGGTGTCTGAAGTTTGCTTCTTTTACTCCACACTTTATTTACGAATGTAATGTAGCTAACTAAGCTTATAGTCACAAAATGGCCCATTGCACAATGCTTGCCTGGAGCTTTACACATCCCTACAGGGTCTGACACTGTTTGTATAATGTTATGTATAATAAATGACAACACATAAGCAAGTCTCAGGCAAGAGTACGTTGATTTACACTTGCAGTTTACGCCATGACATGGTGAAGCATTAGCTTCCTTTACTTGGACAGCTGGTGGGCTAGTAGTTAAGGGAGTTGCCCCTGCAATTGTAAAGCCATGGGTTCAAATCGCAGGACTGCTAGTGGCACCACTGAGGTACCGTCCCCACACTCTGCTCCCAGGGCGAACGGGTTAAATGCAGAGAAAGGATTTCACACTGTGTGCTGTGGTGTGTTCAGTATAGTGGGCCACTTTGCTTTCTTTTGTTCGCTGCAAGCTAAAGAAGCATGTCTTGGCTGATTGACTACATTTGAGCTGAGGGGAAAAACTTGATTAGCTTATTAGGTTTTCAGCGAACAACGAAGAATCATGATCACATGGACTACTTGTGGAATCTGCAATCACCTGTACTGATGTGCTGGCTGGGCTTGTTAGGATGCATGGAGCCGTGACATACGGGCGACTGCACTGCCCCCTGTGGTTGGATGACTCCAGTGCGGGCAAAGAACTGGTTGATAGAGGAGCAGAGGTCTGCGATTTGGGTCGGCTCCAGAGACCAGTTATTCAGCTCTGCCTGCCGCATACTCTCTCTCAATCCTGCAGAGAAAACCAGACAGAAAAGCATTAAAACAGCAGTGGGAGCCAGCGGCACAGATCAGAAGATCTGAAGGTGGCAGTTCAACAGAACTGATTTTGAAATGTTATGACTGATTAATACAAACAATCTAAAAACTTTCTGCCTCGCTGTCTCATTGTTAAGACAAGAAGGTACAGAGCTATTTTCAAATGCAAATTTTTTTTTAAATGCTCTTTTTTGCAAGCAGTTTCACCATCCAAAATTCCCCTCCTGGTACTTAAAAAAGCCAACATTAAAAGTGCCTATAAAGTGGTTGAAAACGGGTGGAGCAGTTTGGGGGGGGGCGTTGGGGGGGGCACAGCAGAAACTCATTTCCAACCACTCTTACTAACATAGATGAATTGTTTCCTTATGAATAACCAAAACTACAGTTACAAATGAGACTTACTCTCTCAAACTAACACTTATGATTCATTCCAGTCACAGGGCTCGTGTCTCCTAACGCTGTGTCTAGCGGCTGATTTCTACTCATTCCTGCAGTGTTTTCTCTGGCTCTATGCCAGCAGCTCACAGAGCTGATTTTAAAAGATCAATACTGTGCTCCTGATCAACAAATCAAAAAACGGAATATACGCTTACTACACTGGATATTAACGGATGTCTTGGCGATCCACACCATTCCAAAACCACTTTTTCCCGATATAAAAAGAAAAATACTAAAAACTAGATAGATTTCTGCAAGAAACATTGTTTTATGGGCAAAAAAGTTTGTGTAAAAAAATCAAAAGGAACAATAGTGATTGTTATAGTGATTATAGCCAACAGTCTATATCTTCTGACAAAGAAGTAAGGAATGACCAAAATGCATTATTTGAGTTCAAAAGTCGAATGCATTAGGCAATACACTTGAATTTAAAAACGAGTGTCATTTTGTGTACTGAAATCTGATGGCTGATGGGAGCTGGATTTTTTCAACAATCAAGACACCCTGAAAACCTTTTAAGGTCATGCGAAGATTCAGCTTGCCAACATGTAGATCAGAACCAGCTGCTGAGAACCAGTTTGCATGTTTAGTCACCTCCAGTAGGACCAAAAAAGGCGATCAAGTGACTGCTGATTAGTCTATTCAATCAACGACTTGTTCATTCTATAAGGCATTAGACTTGCAGAATTAAAGTTTCACATGTAGAAGGATTAAGAAATGCCACGATGGCTCAACACATCTTTCATCCTTGTTAAAATGATTTGATTTCACAAATAACCTTTCCCTGTGATATCTAATTAAACCTTACCTTGCAATTTTATAACATAATTGGATAAACCCTATGACCCACTGAGCACAACAGCGCGGAGTAATTAAAATTTTTTAAATGGAACGTTTTTTTTTAATCAACTAGCTCCTTCAAACCTGCTACTGATTGGCGAGGTTTAGTTATGCAAAAAAGAAGTGAAAAAACAAAAAAAACAAAAAAAAAAAAACCCATCAGCCACTTTACCCTCTGCACTGCATTCATTAGTTTGTCGCCATAATCATAAGTCCTCAATGATCTTATAATAATCATACACTGGTCCGAACAAATGAAGCCATGCACATTTCTTATGTTCAGCAGATAAGAAAGCAGTTTTAATATTCTCAGTCTCTCTACACACTTCATTTACTTGGGTTGTCTCTACAATACACTTTATGAGTATAATAATATACTTCATCATATGGGACGTTTAATTCTGGCTCCATCTTAAAATCAATGTATTAGGTCCGAGCTGATTTGAGATTTAAAAAATGCTTAAGATTTTAAAAATGGTTTTAGACACTCTGAAAGACAATAGGATATCATTTAATATTGCATAACACCATCTTTTTTAATATCAGCTTAGAAGTTCTTCATATGATCATTTGCAGACTGATCATATGAAGTAGGGTGACCTGTAAATACACACTGAAGGTTTAAAAAAGGTTTAAAAAAAAGTGGTCGTACTGTGGTGGTCAGGGGTACAGTTTCAGGACCTATAATACGTAAAATACTTGCATTTGTATTCCCTTCAAATCCTTGGTCGTATATACCAGCAGGTTCTAGTTTTCTATTTCAAAAGGTTAGATCATTATCTATCAAACGCATCACTAAAAATTGCTAAAACTAAAAATCAACATGTCAGTATCATGGTACACATTTACAGATGACATATCGTTCAGTAGCATTTGTAAGCAACCATTTCCCCAACACTAACACGTCCCTTTAAAGGAGACTTCAGCAACAGTGATATAGTTAATCGGACAAGTCTGGTAAGTCTGCTTATAGAAAAACAGACAAATGAGGGCCTGTGGTTCCATTACTTGTTAGCTACATCGGCCTAGCAAAAATGGAATCAACCAAAAAGTATTAGTGAAAATTCAGCTACAGCTTTAACATCTCCATTTGAAATGCTATGCGAATATATGTGGGGGAGTAATAACAGCACCTTGAAAAGGTGAGAGGTCAACATCGGCCCAGTTGTAGCTGCTAGCGATGCGACAACTTTCTTTCAGTGCATCCAGGTTCGGGTACCAGTCGCTAGGCAAACCTGCAGAAAAATGCAGCAGGATCATTTACATACACCACACACACTGGCTTAAAGGAATATTCCACCATTTTGAAGCTAATTTCTGTCTGCTGCATCTGTTGCATACAGTTGATTTCCACTGACAAGAATGTCATCATTTTTCTCTGCACGTCTGTACAAAACAGCCGAAAATCTCTTGTATTAAAACTTACGTATAATAGAAGTCAATGGTCAATTGTTGACTTGATCGTCCTTAATAGCAAAAACTTTAGCTAAAGCAGAAGGAACCAGATTCGTCCCAGCATTCAGTAGCAAGTTACAACAGCTGGTCCTACTCTGTCTCATCATTACATCTGTACTGCTAAAGTAATGTAAATTCAATTAGAGATAGAGATTAGACTGGACAACGCTGGGGTTTTACATCAAGAGCTTTGGAGAATATAAGAAGCAGTTCTTTAGTCTCGACAGCAGGGGGAGCTAGACCTCTCTGCTACGGGGCCCTGAATTCAGGAGGTGCAAATTATTTGCGGTATTTGCTTTGTACTCATTAAAGCAAAGAACATAAATCAGTTGGTGATTTACTGTCCACAGCCCCTAAGCTGCCATATATTCTTTTAATCTAAAACAAATGAGTATTAAGAGAAGCCTGAACAAATCAGCCTGTCAGGGAGCTGCCCACGTGTAGGGATGGAGAGAAAAAGAGAAGACTAGACAGAAAATAAGCCAGCAGAAGATAGGAGGAGGAAGAAGGGAGAGGTAGAGATATTTGCATTTATTTTATCACATCAAGCACATTATGCACTGATTGGCTACTATATTAAGTCAGTTTACTGCATAAATTTATGAGCTCTACTCCATCAACAAAATGGGACAAGCAGGGGACCAACACTGGAGAGACATTCTTTGGGTGGTGGAACATTCTGAGCACTGACATGGTAGCGTGTATGGCTCTAAAACGACTGTATCATGCAGAGTATTTTATACACCTCCGTGTCAGTGCGGGGCTGAAAGTGGTCCACTAGTCAAAGATTTTCAAGTGCCAAGGACAGCACTGAAACCTGAAACTGACCACTGAAGAAAGAATAGAGGATGATGGACACAAAAGAATCAGAATCAGATTCTGATTCATTTGCATCAACATACCAGTTGCAAAGCTACAATATAGAAATTTCTAATAAAGTGGACAGGATAAATGTGTTAGTCTTGAGATCTTACCGGCGTTACAGGACATCTGTTGCTGAGCTGGATGGGGCTGGTGAGAGAGGTTCTGGTGCTGTTGGTGCTGTTGGTGCTGTTGGGGCTGCTGGGAGTGCTGGGTGTGAGGAGTGTGCTGAGTATGTTGGGTGTGTTGAGTGTGTTGGCTATGGGGCTGGTGCTGCCCGTGTTGGCCATGTGGGCCATGCGGTGTGTGAGGTGTGTGCGGGTGCTGGCTGTGCTGGGCGTGGGGGTGCTGGGAGTGTGGGCCGTGCTGGGGCAGGTGCTGTCCGTGAGGGGAGTTGTGAGGGTGGGTCAGGGGCACCTGGCTGCCGCTGGTGGGGATGCTGTTGGGGTGCGAGTTGGTGATGCTGTTCTGGTTGGTGTGGGGGTGCGTGCTGATGGTGCTGCTGGGGGAGTGCTGGTAGGAGCAGGAGGTGTGTGTCTGCTGGGACGACTCCGACGGCATGCCCATCAAGCCTGCAACACACACACAAACACACACACACATACACACACAAATGTGAGATGCCTTAATCCGTTTTATCTTGACGCTTTTGAATTGCGGCCTGATAGAAGGAAAGCATAAACTACAATATTCAATCTGTGGATTCTCTAAAACTGGAACACACAGAAACATTGACTGCAGATCTCTCTCTCTCTCTATTGCTCGCTCGCTCGCTCGCACGCACGCACGCACGCACCTCAATCACTTCACCAATTTGCAGGCAAAATGTATACATGATTTCCCATTACATTGGACAAAAATACAAATAAAGGCTTTAATGTGCTACTCTTATGTATGATTTGGCATGTAGCTAGCAAGACACTAATTATTGTACATTAGCCTTGTAACTACAGTGCAAAACTAAAGAAGTAAACTTCAGACAGCAAAGATATCTCGGCTGATCAACTACATTGGCAGTTTATGGTGAAACTGAAATCTGAATATCATCGAGCTTAACAGCCCTCTACAAGCACAGAGCCTATCCTCATATAACCAGCATAAATAATTCCCTGCCCTATAAGTCAGTGTTACCAGACGGCAAGGCAGTGACTCAGCTTGTTTTCAAGCTCAATGATGGTAGAACACTAGGGTCACTTAAAATCAGCTGATATTTAAGTTCCACAGATTTATCAGTGTTAGAATGAATCCCATAGACAAAGCACTGATGATGTCCCTTTAAAATGAATTATTTGTGAATTATTTGTGACCACGTTAACTGATATAACATTACATATTACTGAATATATTACATATTATATTATTTACATTTTTAGATTCTTGGTATCGCTAACAAACGTTTCACATCAGTTAGCCCTTAGCTTTCCAAGTAAAATACTTGAGAAGCATTAACATATCAAAGTTAAAGAGTACTTAATCCGTTTTATTCTGATACTTATGAATTGTGGCCTAACAAAAGTAAAGCATAAATAATCAGTCTGTAGATTCTGTAATCCTGAAACGCACAGAAACATGACTGTTGATAGACAATGTAGTCATGATAAATAATGCAGTTCCACTAAATGGTTAACATGGCCAGAACGAGAGGACGGAGCTGTCAGAGACTAAGCCTATGGCACAATGGAATATACTTCAAAATGTGAACAAAACAAATTGAAATGATAGTAGTATCTCGGTCTGTTATATCGTTTTCATACTGGTACAAAGTGTATTTGAAGAATGAATGTTTTTTTTTGTTTCTATATGATACAAATAAGTTTAAGTTAATAAAAGGTTTATTCATTCATTTTCTGATATTGTACCCGTGTCATATTTCATAGTGGTAAGGCCCTATTGCACAGATACACAAACAGGCCAGCCTGCCGGTCTTAAGAAGCTGCTGTCCATCACACTGCTGGCACACAAAATCTATTTCAGTGGAGTGCTTTTAGAGTCGGCTCTGGGGCCCGCGCCACCGCAATCGCCAGAGAACACTCATCGGCAGGGTGACAGAGGGGCATCTCTTATCGCCAGAGAAAGCCCATTGTCCAAGCTGGGAAAGTACAGAAAGCAATTAGCCGGCAGCCCCCCTGAATAATAATGCGAGCTCATTACCTATTATCAAAGCCAGTGAATTAGCTCAGTGTCTCCGGCACGGGGGTGTGAAATCCTCTCGCCAGCTTATTTTGCGTGTTTTAATTGCCCAAGCTTGTCTGACTAAGAGATTTCACTTTTATGCACGTTACCCAAAAAAAGGTAACAACTTTCAACTAATGAAACATAGATGATGGATTAAAGGAGAGGCACCACTCTGAAAACATTAACATGGAACGCATTTGATTTGCTAGAAAAGTAGGTTAGGTGAGAGAGGTTTCAGGGCGACTTCATCACGCACAGACCCGCGCTTGTCAAGTGCTTTTTGTACATCAGTCAATCAGATTACAAACAAAAGGTTTTAACTTCTAAAAGACTGGAAATGCCTGCTGTGGAGTCACACTACTGCCAGATCTGCAGTGCTTTAGTGTTTCATTACGAGATGCTGTTTGAGAGGGGAAACTCCTTTCTTTCAAGCAGATTTCAGTGCCAGTCTGTTACACACACGCACACCTCGTAGCTTTAAAAACAACACCCAGAGAGTCAGATGATTACTTTTGCCTAATAACATCTCATTAGTAAGGATCCATAAACACAGCAATTTCTACATTGATATTGACCAGTTGTGGGTCACGAAGGCCGACAGTCAATGCAAAAATCAAATTAAACTTGTTTTTATTCTAGGGAGTTTAAAAAAAAAAAAATACAGTGATGCATTATAGCATAAGACTTTGGGGAAAAATCTCGTCTAACTGATCTGGTACATTAATGTATATATATTTTTTTCTAGTGTCGTTGGTAATTGTGCTGTAAAGCAGAGGTCCCCAACCACCGGGCCGCGGACCGGTATCAGGCCGCGAGTCATTTTGTACCGGGCCGCACCGAAAGACAGAATAAAAATATTTTTACTGACTATCTGAGTCTAAAAGATGTTTTATTTTGAGGGAAAAAAAAATGATATGCTCGTCATGTGATACGGTACATCAAAATTTTAGCCCACAAGCTAGCAAAAATGAGTAAAAAACAAACGCACTTTGTTTTTTAAGGTTTATCGAAACCAGTCCATGGCACATAAAAGGTTGGGGTCCGCTGCTGTAACGTCTCTAGAACTGCTAACTTACCCTGTTGGCTGAAGGACTGCTCAAAGACAGACTTGTAAAGGCTGCGGAACGAGGCACTGAGATCTTCGAAGTCGGAGAACAGTAGCTGCTTATCTCGCTCAGGGATGCTGTACTGGGGCTGGGGCTGCTGCTGCTGCAGATTAATTGGAGTCTCAGGATGACTCGTCACCTGCAGAAAAATATGATACTTTTCTTTAAAAAAATAAAAAATAAAAAAAGGTCAAATCTAAAAAGTTAACTTCACTGAGCAACAACAAAAGACGCTCAGTCTTTCAAACATTCCATAATACTTCAGTGGAGGATAAAAGTCTTCAATAAAATATATAGGTAAATACTATGTGTAACATACATGCATCTATATATGGATCTGTAAAGTGTTCAAAAAGCCAAGGACACTTTACATCAAGGCAGAAAGGGGGAAAATGCCAGGGAAGGACACAACATAAGCTACAATGAACAAAATCGGCCATGACACTCTTAACTCCAGCGCTGCCCACTCTGTGGCTGTGGCTGGCGGACTGGAGCTGGAATAGGAAATGACAGTCCTGACTACAGCACTCAACATCACGAACCTCAACAAACGGAGCTGGAGCTGCTCACTGTATCCCAGCACAAAGAAAACCTGCAGGAAGCCATACTGCCCTTCTCTCTTGCTCTATCCATCTTTGGAGTACTCCAGCACTTTCTCTTTCTACATTTTTTTTTATTTTGAGATTAAAAATTCATTTCCATTTGATGAACACTGCAACCCTAAGAACATTTCTAACTTCAGGAAAAAAGTCCAGTCATGGCAAAAGTCCCACCTCTCTCTATCTACTTAACTCTGTTAGGATACAGCCAAGCTTTGGTCACTGACGAAGGATTCCACGAAAGACGGTAGTGAGAGACTGAAGGACATATCTGTGATACGGTTTTAAATTTCAAAACACTGTTGCACTGTTTTTTCAACACTACAGTGAAATCTCTCCTTTATGTCATACTGCTGAGTAACAGTGTTCCACTGTATGTAGAGAAAAACTGAAAACCTGATGAGTTATGGGTAGTTGCTGTACTCTGTGAATAGCTATTATACATGAGTATATGATGTAAATTTGCAATTACGACGACACGTTTACAGCTTGACCTACTTTTGACTGAAGAATTCATGGAAGTCTTCAAAATCGAAGTTTCTGTACAGAGAAAACTTATTGAGGAATATAGCAACTTCCCAATAGCTTCAAATGTATTATCTTTCAAATGTGAAGAAACAAGGTGTAATATAGTATGTGCTGATGCAGTGGTACAGATTGGGTTTAAATTCTGCTTGTTCATTCTGTAAGACTTGAAAACTGAGCTGAACTTCAAGCAAACAGAATCAAACTGAGACTGATTAGAACAAAGCAGACCATTTCCTGGGAAAAAAAATAACTCAAGTCCTGCTTACAAACCCTTGTTTTGTATTTAAGAATGCACAGTCTTAAACACAACTGTCTAAGAACCAATCCACAGGTGAGCTGTAACCTATTTAAACGCAAAATCAATGACAGAGCTTATAGCAAACAAGTGATCCTGAAACAACTTTCCCTTGTGTTTAAACAGCACAATATACATACTAAGGAACACATTTAACCACAGCATTGTGCTTTAGGATGGCCTATTTGCTCTATGACTGATTTACTCTCACACAGATAAGATGCATGCACTATAAAAAATTGACATTCATTAACCCGCGTTTTCTTTTATGTATGTATAGCTTTATTAATATTTGCACATCTTGGCCAGTGCTATAGATTTTTCCTGTACCTGTCCAGAGACTGCAGTTGAAAATAGGGTAAAGAGGCTAGTTAATGATTTGTTAATGAACAGTGCAATGGAGAATGAGGCATCCATACAGTCGATGCAAAAAAACCCCTCAGATTCAAAATAATAACCCTTGTTATTCGAATCTCATACATTAGTTTATCCAGCCTTCACTGCTAGTCTGTTTGAATTGAATCTGTGCCTGTGGCTCACATGTCTTTTAAGGCACTTATGAGGGACACTAAAGAGAGGCTCTTCACTGTTTCATAGCTGAGGCGTTTTGCCTGCATAGTGACTCATTTAAATAGTACCCAAAGCCTCCAAATCCAGCAGAGTTATGGCTTAGACAAGGCTAGAGGCACTGCCATGACTATTTCCAAACAAGAAGGTTTAAAAAACGGCTGTGCATGAGTACTTTCAGGTGCCAATGGGAAGTCTGGGAGAAAATGGAGTGCTTATATATTCAGCATTATCATGCTTATGCATTATGAGAAATTACTACACAGGGCCTATAATATGATTATGGATTGACTTTTTTATTGTATGTTCAATACGTTTTTATTGTATGTTCAAAAAGCTAATTATTTCTCTATTTCTTTTGTTGAATAACTTGTGTTTAACTGAGTTTCTGTTCACGCACAGTTATCATAAATATCCTATATTTTAATAGTGATGTATTTTTCCCTGAGGTCCATGCATGACACCTGGATTTATGTACAAAATAACCATTTTCCAGCTTCCCCCTTAGAAACAGGTTGTTACTACTGTTGCTACTGTTAAGACTGACATATTTTTGATTGAGCTCTGTTGTGTCTGGCTGTCCTGAACTGTGCCTCATAGAGAAAAGCCAAATATTCCTCATAACCTCAGCATTAGGTGGAGCTAAACTGCTGGAGGCTAAACAGACATCTATGCAAACATGTTGGTTTCAGGACATTAAAAAAAACACTCCCCCCCCCCCATTCCCCTCCGAAAAAAAAAATTCCATTCATTTCAAAGCTCTGTACATCATTTAAGATCACCAGCTGGCCTAAACATTATGTGAATGAACTGATGATTTAGTACATTTTCTCATTACATTATTGTACATTGTACATGGTTAAAGACTGTTCACCATGTCAGAGAAAAAAGGTTTTGTAATAGCAATCACAGCAGCTATTATTCTGTAATTTTTCCATTTTATTCAATTAATCGACTATTCTGTTTTCTATGGTTCCTCTCTTTGCCACTGTCATCACTCAAAATTCTGTCTAGGCCACAAGTGACTCACTCTCTACAATATTTTTTTTTTTATCATCTGTGAGGGTATGATTATTATAGACAGTTTTTGGAAAGTTGACTAACACTTCCAGTTTTACTTATAACTTGGGTAATGTCCAACAAGTCTTACTTTTAGAATCAACAGCAAGTAAGGAAGAAGCAAGAGAGACCGAGACTGAGAGAGAGAAAAGGAGATAGAAGGAGAGAGTATTGTCTGGCCTGCTGCAGTGAATTCATCAGTGTATGTAGTGGATCAATGCCGGAGCCTGAAGCGCGGGGCGTGTGAGGCTTCAGGGGAACCACAACAAAGCAGGGGGCGTCTCTGGTGGGAGAACTTCAGAGGCGGCGGCTCTCTTTAGCCGGGCTCCAGCAGCATGCTCACTGCCTTTCATTCCCTTAACCCCAGCGTCAGCCTGCCCCATGCATGGGCCTCCACGCTCTCTGCAGTGTGTTATGTGTGTTCAGGGAGTTCACTAGGAGGAAAGCACACTCTCCACAGCACCACTGAAGGAATCTGAAAAAAAAAACTCTCAGCCAACTGCTGTGAGTCCTGCAACTTCTGCTTTAGCTGATGGTATAAATTCCGGAATACTAATGCTGGAAGGCTGCGAGTTGAGTCAAAATGTGCGTTCAGTCTGGCCGTGCAGTGTTTATCAACCCAACCCTGGTTATACATAGTAATGTTGGAACAATTCAGGCCAGTTTTTAAACACGATAAAGCCTCAGAACCAGAACCAAACGAGGGGCAGTCTTGCGGGACAGGACCTGGTCTTGCGGGACTTGTCACAAGAACTTTCACAGATGACCTTGATAATGCAAGGACCAAATGTAGACATCTTGTGAACAAGCGTGATGTAAAAACAGCTGCTGGCCAATGATTTTGTGAGCTAGCCTGGATAAGTCATACAGGCCACAACTAGATTTCTGAAACTGCCTGTTATAGACTGCCATCGCTGATGGAAACATTAATATTCTTCAATTTTCAGTTCAGTTCAATTTTTATTCATATCGCGCTTTTTACAACCAATCTTGTCACAAAGCAGTTTTACGGAATCCAGGTCCGAGCCCCTAGTGAGCAAGCCAGTGGCGACAGAGAACCTCAGGAGGAACCAAAACAGAAACCCATCCTCCTCTGGTCGGCCCGGAGAGAGGGAGAGTGTACAGCTTAATCACTGTCGGACAGATTGGCCATCTATGGCTAACGGAATTGGTACAGATAAGAGTCAGTAGAGGTATATTTTGTTGGAAGAGTAGCTGAGAGTCTCTAGTCTACAACAACAGGAACATTTAGCATTTAGATTTTAGCCCATTCAAAAAAGGATGTTATCAAGCTGTGACTCACAGAATCACATAACATAAAGTATAATAATGAAATATAATGATAATGATAAAGCATGCCAAGGAATTATCTCCCCAACCATGTGCACACACACACAAATTACTCAGCCTTGTTTGAATATCATTAGTACAGTCTAGCAAATTTTGCATGTTTCTCAACATTTTTGTAGGTGCCCATGGTGCAGATGGTTTGAACAGTCAGTAAATGAATGGAATGGCTTTCTGTAAACTGTGCATGTGTTTCATGCAGAGTGTGCTTCAACACTGATGCATCTCAACAGAATCAATTAGATTAGTACTGCAGAAATGGTAGTACACATTTCAAAATCTTTGCTAAACAAGTACGGTGGACAGAATCTGCAAATTATTTTAAAAGCTTGCATCATGCTCTGCACTCTCAGTATTTTCTTACTAGATATCTTTCTTACAGAGATCTTATTACTGTATGCATCCTTCCTGTTTTATATCATTTCATAGCTCTCAGTCAGTAATACTGTAGTCTCCATGTCTGTCCAAGAATTGACAAGCAGGGACAGAAATCCTTATTAATGTACACTGTCCCCTGAAAATCTAAACTAAACCTACTGCAACTCACCGGCGTGTAGCTGTGCACACTTCCCACACTATTCAAATTGACTGAGGCCAGACTCTGGTCTGACAAGCTGTTGTTAAGGCTGCTTCTTGGGCTGTCACTACCATCCTGGTCTGGGTTGTACAACGCCACCTGAAAAGACAACACAATTAGTGGTAATAATAAAATAATATGAATCAAACATCATAATCAAATTAACTGATCAGATTAATACTGAGGATGATTACAGAGATGCTAAAAATCAACAAAAGTCATATAACAACAGATGGAAACTATTATTGATAATTAAATTATTAAATAACTTAACTGACCTTAAAATAAAAAGACAAGTAAAACCTCATAAGTCTTATATTATTATTCATAACGTATGTGGTATTTCTTATGCCTTGAGGTTTTGTCCTTAATTTGCTTTTGTCAATATTTTGTACTATTTGACATATTGTTTGTTGTGGAACCCACATAGTCGTACTGAACCCAAATATCAACAACAAAAAAAAATGGAATAATCGGTGTTGCACCCACACTGATACATTAGGGCCATAGCACTGTAACTACAGAAGCTATATGTTGTCAGTGTCTATTTCCCGACTGAGACAAGCAGTAGACAAAAAAACTCTCGCTGCAAAATCTCTTGACCCACTTATAGTGTGACACAGTAGTGCGATATTCCAGCTAAAGTTCCACCTAATCTAACTAACATATGGGTAGGCCAGAAACGACAGCGTGTACAGAGCTTAATTACAAAAAGTCCAGAATCCGCTAAAGTTAATGCCACTTGAACTGAATACAAAGATAAGAGAGGTTAGAAAGATATAAGAAAGGAACATATATTAGTCTCTTGCTGTAATAAGAGCATTTAGCTAAGGTTTAGTGCAGTATCCCGCTTTGACGGTCTCGACCTCGCATCAAGCCAAGAATCTGCGGCTTAGTAGCTGCTACTGATAGGACATATGAATTTACCAAACGTAACATTTACCAAACACACAGACAGACACACACAGACAGGTATAAAGTATTCGGTACTTGCACTGTTCCCTAGTGTTCCCTAGTAATAATAACAATAATGAAAACAAAAGTAATAGTAATTGAAGAAGATGATGACAAAGAAGACACGGAAAACAAAGAAGAAAAGGAAGAAACAGAAGAAAGAAAAGACGAAGAAGAAGAATGATAATATTTCTAAAGAATGATTAATGATAACTAGATTCCTTAAGGGAGATTTCAGAGGTGTTAGTGAGAAATCAACAATCCAAGCATGCAGCCCAGATAACAGGGGTGGAGTGGGAAAAAGGAGGCAAACAAACAGAAACTGTCTGGCGGTTTCTGAGGTCAGGAGAGTGGAATCCTCTCCGCTTGTCACAACACTGCTGGCTCTTACATCACACATGTGTAAGGGTTGTATGAGGGCTGCCTGCGTGCAGAACACTGAGAGAAGATCCAAAGTACACACATGGGGTTTGTGGTCTTGCTTAAAGGAACATTGACCTGTTTTCACTGGTTGTCTCGTTGCACAAGTATCGACAACTTGGTAGCTGCTGTTGGTATTTTCAGAATGGTAAACAGGCGTGTTCTCCACCGCAAATAGTACTTAAAGGTGTCTCCTCCATCGTTGTACCAGGGTCAAAAATCAGCCCTAGTTTCTTGGGACAAAACATGACAGAGTGGAAAAAGTTCCCGTGGTGGACATGTGACTAATAGCGATTGTTAGTCACCTGTCGGGTTGATAAAACAATAGGAGGTAAGGAAAAGGCGAAAACTGTGGCCATCTTGGAATCCATCGATCAGTTTGTGGGACTGTGGGTGGAGCCTCTGAGGTAGGCATTGAGACTCCACGGCTGCAGGTCAGGTAGATACTTTGTTTGTCCGAGACGATAAAGAGAACTCTCTGTCAGTAAAGGTCATGGCACAGGCTGTGTCAGAACTATCAACTTGGCCAGCGTAAATTGGTTTGGGACAGCTAACAAAAGGTCCTTGGTGCTACTGAGACTGTGACCTTTCCATTCAAAGGAAGAATACAGTATATAGAGCACCAGAGGAAAAAAAAGAAATTCTCCACTTCAAATAGCAATCCCAATTATCATTTGAGATGCTTTACTGCAAATATGTACTGCTTGGAGAGGGGGAGTAAATACGGCATTGGAGGGATGATATGTAAATGAACATAATGAGATCCTGAGAGAATAGCCTTACATTGAGCTTCCTGTGGTAGGAAAGGATGAATGGAATTGCAACAATGCTAGCTGCGCTCACGTCACGAGGCTGCATGTCTTGGCAGCCCCAGCCTGGTGCTAAAACCACTTAGCAAGGCTCAGAGACAAACTCGGCACAGTGTACGACACAGCGTTTTTTTTTCTTCTTTCTTTTCTTTTTTGGAAGAGTGTGCAGGAGCACTGGATCAGTGTGTTAGCGCTCCAGCACGGACAGCATGCTAGAATGCAGCTTAATTCCATTAGCAACAGAAAGGCAGCGCAGGCCACGACTTTTCTGGTCCTTTGTTTTGCCACAGACGGCAGAAGGAGAGGGAGACCAAGGGGGGAAAAAAAAATAATAATAATAATAGTCACGTCATAGTCTCTTACAGAGTATTATCATTCAGGCAGAATGAATGTCTCCCAATCCTATTATTCATCTCACATCAAAAGGAGAAGCATAATAGATCCGAGCTGCATCTGCATGGAGGGGGAGGATATCATGGCCTGATTTGCATACTACAACCTTTTTTTTCTTTTTTTTTTTTTGAACAGCTCCAGTGTGGGCCGGGCTCCAACGTTACAGAGCCACTAACCCACGGAGCCTCCGAGGACGAGGGCACAGACACGTTGAAAAATTTAATCGCGCAGAAAACGGTCACAATTACAATCAAACCCGGGCACGTCACAGTATAAATGTTATGTGTAATTAAGTCATAAAAGAAGCTTTTAGCCTTAAGCCACGGCCAACCACAGTCTATTTTTACTCCCTCTACCCATAAAGCGTGAGTTTTTTCATCAAAAAAAAAAAAAAAAACAAAAAAAAAAAAAAAAGAGAAAAGGCTCCTTGCTGTGGTTAGCCTGACACCCCAAAAGCAGACGCCTACACGCTGCAGCAGGGCACGGCACGCACTCAGACGGAAAAGGAGACGCGGGGCGAGAAAGGAAGGGGCGAACAAATCCACAACAAATACTCCTGGGTGTTTGCTGGTGGAACAGGAGTGCTAGGCCTATATTTAGCCATGAATTAAAGTCAAAAGCCAGCGGTGTCTTTTACACAGGAAGACTAAGCTGCAGCATGAGACGTGGATTATGAAATCAAAGAGAAATCCACCCAGGTGCATTAGACAATGGCACATACTGTAGAGAAGATTCTCCTTGACTGGGATTTAAAGATGATGGCACAACAGAAGGGTATGGCTGGAAAGAAGGGAGAAAAAAAAAAAAAAATGACAGCAGATTTTTCAGTTTCGCTAGTTTTCCTCCAGTTTTGCTGCCAGAAAATTAACTCGTATCTTTCTTTGCTTTTCTTGCCCTAATAAGACGGCTTATGGTTAATAACTTGTTTTAAGAGCGATGCTAACAACCTCTTGCAACACTTCCCCGCTCCCTTCCTTCAGGGTTTGTTAACAGCAGCAAGACAGAATTCATGAAACTAGCCAGAAAGCTACAAGTACAAGCTACAAAACCGGTGCCTAATCAGAAGTATACGAGCTAATATGACGAAGAGAGTCTTGTCCCAAGTTTATGATAACATTACAGTTCATCTAAATCTGACACCACCATCAACCTTCTCCAGGGTTAAGCTAGTGAAATAGCATTCATTCTGTCTTATAAATGTATAAAAAAGGATTTACAAATACTGACACGGAAAAATGTATGTGCATAGTTTATTTCCACTTTTCATTATTTTCATCTTCGACTATATAAAATATTTTTACAAGAAAAACAATCTATGTATGTTATCTATTTACAATTATCACAGTCCAAATGTGAAGTTTTAAATAACATTTTTTCCAATAACAGTAACTTCAGAATACAATATCATTACTGTACTTTCACTCTATGTAAATTTTCATGCAAATAATCAATACAATGAAAAATATCTTCTGCATGCAAAAAGCATGGATTGCTTTGTCTCATGCAACCGTCTTAAGCTTCCCATAATTTACTGCTCCTGAAAGAGAGCAATAGCTAATCATAAGTGATTTAATATAAAATAATATAATAAAAATATGTAGATTTAGGTTATAGTTATTTGCACTGCAGTTTAACAAGCAGCTCTATGGTTGATTTTATTGATTTAAATGAGCTCTTTATAAATAGGTTTTATTTGTACTTTAGGCTGATTGGCCAGATTTACGTGGCTAGTTAGTGTACATTATATGGACAAAAGTATTGGGATGCCTGATGATTACATCAACAGGGAGTTTAATGACAATGCGTTCAAATACATAGACTTTAATATGGAGCTGCAGCTAGATCTGCTTCGACTTTCCTTGGAAGGCTTTCCACAAGATTTTGGAGTTTCTGTTGGAATTTGTGCCCATTCATTCTGTAGAGCATTTATTTAGGATAGTCCTTCACTGGGGCACCTGAATTCAATAATTAAGAGGTGTGTCCCAATACTTTTGTCCATATAATGTATTTAACACTGTGACAAATCACTCTGATAAATCACGCACTTCGTAAACTGGGTGTTAGGAAATAACAGTTACGGACTTCAGGATCCACTGGTCAAAGGTAATGTGCTTAAGTTAAGGTCAGACTTGCAAATGTTACGTGATCTTCTTATTGAAGACATCACTGATCATTTTAGCTAATTTCTTCAGGCCAATGTTCACCACTAAGTTCATGCACTATACACTTGGTTCTGTGTTCACACGGGATCAGAGAACCTTCTGACTCGCTATACGCAACAAGATGTTCGATTTTTCAGCCGTTTCATTGGCAGCTCTCAACTAAAAAAAGATCCAGTCTGAATAAAGAAAGGAAAGCTGAAGCTGATGGATTGCGGAGGACCTGGCAGGCAGAGTTTGAGTGTGTGCAGAATGGCCGAGAGTGGCTGTGCTGAGCTGCGGAGAGCTGCGCTCTCACTGGCCTGCAGCGGCAGGCGGGAAAGCCAGAGAAAGAGGGAATTCCTGTGGCTTGGCATGGATCAGCATAAGAGGCGTGGCCTCCTGTGTTTACAGCACTATCACTGAGAAACAACCTCTCCAAGGAGAAACGGCACTCAGATCTGTTGTTTTCCACTTTGTCTCCTGCTCGTTTCACTTTTGTTCCATCACTGCGTAGAGCAAAAGGGGAGAAAGAGGAGAGAAGACCAAGGAACACAGCTGGGCCTCCACATCTGAGTTAGGCCTGAAACAAACACTGTAATTAATCTTATTTTTCAGTAACTAGTATGAATTATGACATATCTTCTGAAGTATAGACCCACATGTGGACCCTAAGGGTTTAAGGGATTAAGTAGACTGTAGGCCTTTTGTGAAACACTGGAACATTTCTTGAAGGGGGAGAGTAGCAGCTTTAAATGTGAGCCCAAGAGAGAAAGACCTGTTTCAAAAAAAATATCATCAGACATGGGTTGTAACATTTCACGTTCATTTTACCGTGTGCATATTTTTAGAACTTCTAGAACACTGCGGTGCGTGTCCGATAAAAAGACGCTTGTAGAGGCCCAAAAAACAACTAGTGTGTATTAACTTCAAAAACTACGCAGCAACAAGCAGTGGATGTCAGCCCATAATGCCAGTTTTCAGTTTTTAGTGCCGGTACTTAATTTTACTCAAGCTTAATTACCTCCAATTACCACCTGATGGCAAGATCTACCCCATATCACATAATACTGCCAATCTGGGATGGTGAGGGATAGGATGTTTTCCAAGGCCACATAAAGCACAACCACATTTTTTCAAACTGCTGCTAATGTGATACCATTGGACCGATCAGCACAGAACAAAAACATCAACTGTCTATTCTGTTACGTCAACCAAACTATGCCCACGTTGGCGAGCACTGGATAAGGATTATCCGGTCCAGAGCAAAAACAATAATGCAATTTTTAAAGTTGCACCACTCAAAGGTCCCATAGTCATTTCTAAATATGTTGCTGATGTAGTTTAATACCAACATACTTCCAAACTCTAACAAAAACTATCAATGCACATCATAAAATATATTGTGAAATGGCTTAAAGTTCTGAGCGTTTACATTTCTGCCGGGGCGCCCATCCTTAACAGGTGCATCAGACCTGCTGCATCAGTTTGCTGTTGTTGATAAAACATGACGTTTAAGCGAATTCATGTGCCAAATTAGCAGAGTTTCCACTAGATCAATGTTCCTTCAATTCATTAAAATCTAAAACACTACTGAATTCATTCATTTTTTCCCAATTTTCTGAAGATGTACTTCAGGTGAGCGAAGACAGTGAAATCCTTTTAACAGCTTAAAGTCCCTAATATCAGGTCGCATTCTTCCCCTCTGTTCTGATCAGTAAACTCCATGGTAGTGAGTCTCAAAACAGTGACTGTACAGACATTGTAAAGAAAAACACTGCTTGTCGTTTACACAGTACTACTATGCTGCTGAGGCCAGAGGAATCGGCTTCCAGCTGTTAGCCAACCATATAAAGCTCCTTTCCAACAAGCACAAATGTTCTACTACCAAACCTAACATACACAATCATACAGCAAACCCTAACATGTGGTTGAGAATGCGCGCACACACGCACACGC
>JBBIGA010000132.1:14663487-14675434 GCA_037576975.1 Alestes dentex | reverse complement strand
AGAGAGAGAGAGAGAGAGAGATAGATAGGGTGTGTGTGTGTGTGTGTGTGTGTGTGTGTGTGTGTTTTCCTGTGTGTCTGTTTTTGTAAATTTTCAGGATGAAAATGTCCTGCAGTAGCAAAGTATTTTTTTTAACTAAAGAATTATGTTTCAATTCATAAAACTAACAGGGTGAACGAATTTTGGTTTCTGAGGTTAAGATTAAGATTAGATTAAGGCCTAGGCCTCGAAATTAGTCATGTATACCAGTCAGGACGAGAAGAGGAAGCAAGCAGTGGTGTTTCCCCAAACTGTGTAAGGGAAAAATAGCACTTTCATACCACACCAGCCTCTCACTTCGCTGTTTCATGTGACGTCACATCATGAATCAACGGTGATGCAGTACTACGGTCTTGGTATTGCACTTAAGGCTCTCTTCACTTGTAATATATCAAGTTATCATGCTAAGATTTAGATGTTAATTCTAAAAAAAACAATGGAAGTAAGTGATGCATTAATCATGTTGTAAATGCACTGCAAAAAAAAAAAAAAAAAAAAGATTACTGATGTTAGGGTTCTTTTTCATTTTAATATTACTACTGTTACCATTCTGGTAACATTTAAAGCATAGGCTGAGCTCCTTAGCCAAAAAGCCAAGGTAAAGTAAACAGTAGGCCCTAACAGTTCTATTTATTTTTATGCCAATAAATAATATAAGCAAGGCTAATACTGTCAATCACAACACAATTAAAAAAATGCTTATGGATTGAAAAAAACACTGTGGACATTTGGCCAAAATGTGAAATGACCTATTTGGATTAAAAACGATGACAGGTTCGCATTCCTGATGTTGGGCCTATTAAAGCGTTATGCGCTCCAACAAAGCCAGAATTATACCTTTATCACTGTCACTCTATATAACTCTATTCATGAATTTCTGTTTTCGCTCTGACTGAATTTTGAATGCTCTGATATCTCTTCGTAATTGTTTCAAATCACACAATTCATAAATGCAGCCAGAACCTCCTACCCAAATATAATCATCAGCGCTGGCAACATGACTGAAGTTTTAGCACCCCATCCAGGACTTGATTTAATTAGCATCTTGCTGCAAACTGTGTGATAATAACGGCCTTATAAGTTAACTGTACACAACACAGTTTGAGATGAGGATAAAATCTTTGCCAAATTCTGTGGCAGACTATGTGATATGTATTAGTTATGCTGATAGGCTGCATGCTTGGCTGCATGTGGGGAAATGTAACATATTCTACTGGGCTCCTCCATCAGCTCCGCCCATTCTGTTCTCCTACTGAGTTTTAGTCATGGGCACAAAACTTTTCTATTAACATCACATATTAACACACTTGGTGTAAACATCTCCAACTCTGAAAACTTTAGGCCCAAAGGCACTAGATCAGTCACACATAAAGGGCTCTAATACCACTAAGTCTAAACTAGATGATAACTTAAACCTCACTAATTAGAAAGTAGTACTGTTCAAACATCATCGCATTTACATCAAACTGTTTTGAGTTGTTCAGTAATCTCAAATAGACTTGGTCACACAGAAGGACACAACATGAAATGCTGCTGAAGCTTGGAAAACACTGCTGCTGTTAGAAAAAAAAAACCCTAAGGGAGTTCCCGAGTGACACAACTATCTAAGCGCTGACCCTATCATTGGGAGATTGCTAGTTTGATCCCCAGAGTGTCGCAGCCACCTCTGGCCAGGAGTCCAAGCAGAGTAACAACCGGCTTCGCGTTCTATGCGTGGGTGGGATGGCCTTGGGTGGTTAGAGCTCTGCCCCTGTGATATGAAGGCTGTGGGTTCGAATCCCAAGACTGCTAATGGCACCACTGAGGTACCCCTGAGCATGGTACTGTCCCCACACGCTGCCGAGAAAGAATTTCACATTGTTCATACTGTGTGCTGTGGTGTGTACACAACTGACAACTTCATACTCTTTACTGCTCTTCACCCCATCACTCATCCCCACGATGGATAAGCTTTAGCTGACGTAACCGAATTGGTAGTTGACGCTGTCCTCCAAATGTGTTATGCCGTCCACAAACGTTGCATCAGCCATAGTTCAAAAGTAAACAGTGGCAGACTCTATATGTTACACAGGAAGCACTTGCTAGCCTTCACAATTCAGTTCAACCCCCAGTGCTTGTGGTCTCATGTCATAGGGGAAGTACTAGCCAGTAGGTGGAATAGGAGAAAACTAAAAGGTTATTTATTTAAAAAAAACAACAAAAAAACAAAAAAACACCCTCAAGTATTTAGGTAATTTTTCAGTTGATGAACAGACCATTGTTAACTTTTAATAGTTTTTAAAAATAACTTTTAATAACTTTATTAAACCGTAAAGGAAATAATATCTTGGGTCTGAATGGAAAGGTCACAAGTCTGTGGCGCTTTCACTGTGTTCATGGCTAGCCACTACAAAATATATTAGTGGGCTGGCCCAAAGAGCCCTGCCAGTGTCCTGTAGGTTGGTCTGCTGGTGTAGGAGCGGCAGGTGCTGCACTTCTCTCTGCTCTGCTAAGTGCTTAGCTGAAGTGCTTTCTGTTCGACCCTCAGAGACATCCAGAGAGCACTTTAGAGAACATTACTGAGCCTCTGTCTCTCTCTCTCCTAGTCTCTCTCTCTGTCCCACACACACACACAAGAACATGCATTTCTTAAATGCCTGAATCTGCAGTCTGCTCTCTACAGAGAAATGTGCAACGATATGAATGCAATGCATCATTTGGACTTTATGTAAAATGCAGTAACACGAAAATAAAATTTGCACAAAAAAAGTGCACACAGGAAACAAAATGAAGAGAGCGGGGGAAAAAAGAGAGCAGAAAATAGAACTAATAAAAAAAAAAAAGAAGGCTTACCTTTCCTGGGTCATCTTTGGAGCGAGGCACTTTGAGAAAACACTTGTTCAACGAGAGATTGTGCCGTATCGAGTTCTGTGGTAGGAGAGAGAGCGAGAGCGAGAGAGAGAGAGAGAGAGAGACAGAGGAATAAGTTTAATAGGTTAATGACAGTCCATGCTACATGACTCAGAAAACACTACAATATAGCACCAGAATACAGCTCATTTCTATACAGCTAATAGTCCAATAATACATACACTGGTAGAGCGCAGTTAGAGAAGAGTGGCTCTGAACAGCATATTTATATACACACACACACACACACACACACATATATATACACACATACATACACGCACGCACGCACGCACACACGCACACATATATATAGGGGTATAAGATGTGCATTATACACATAGGCCTGTATCGCATCACCTTTCTAGGACTGCACCAGTCAACAGTATATTAAAGAGATCTATCTTCATATGCTGCCTCAAAAGTGGCTACAGTATCAGCCTCCTGAAGGCTTGAAAAATACAAATAAAATAAAATAAGAAAACTCGTGACCTTATGAAGGTTAATCACAGCTAAAAATAAAAAGCTAAAAGAAAAAAAAAAAAAAAAGAAAGAGTTTAATAGGAAGGCCAAAAAAAAAAAAAAAAAGAAGATATAAAAGTGTCTATCCATGAAAACCCCTCAGCAGAGCAAGAAGAAGAAAATAAAACCCAGCCCCATAAATCCAGTGCCACTGCATGGTAATTAATGAATCATCATGGGTCTTTAGGGAACATGAATTATGCAAATCATTTTTTAACTCTTTCTGATGCGATTCCTTAACGACCCAAAGGTAATTCATCAACCCCTCGGCCGTGAATCAGCAGAAAACTGGCTCGAACAGAAGGTTGTGCCTTAATACTCCCTCAATGTGGGCTCCGGCTGGAGCCCGGCCAGCTTCTTGGCTTATGCAGACGCAAATAAATGCACAGGTTTTCAAATCATTTTTGCAAAATTGTATTGACAGATGGGCGCGTTAAAAAAAACCGGCGGAATCTCTCGGAGCTAGAGTGGTATGGAATGAGCTGGGTCGAAGGGCAAATAAAGCGGCTGTGGAGCGATCCGTGCGACGAATAACGAGCGAACAGCACCATCGTGACCGTTTGTAAAACACACGGCTGCCCCAACCATCTCTGTCCTTTAGTGCGAGAACAAAGAGCTCATCCACAGAAAGATAACAACAGGTAAGGTGACAAAAATACATCATACAACAAAACTGCAGCAAAACTGAAACACCAAAGACAGCAAAGATATCTTTGGCACTATAAGGCAAAATTAAATGTTGTGCAAATCTGAATATCATCTAGCTTAACAGCCCTAAACAGCCACAGACCCTAGCCTCACAGAAACAGCTACAAATGCACCCAAAAATTCAGAGCTACTACCGGCTCAATATTGCGTGGGCGTGTCAGACTGCACAATGAGTGACAGTGGCATCAGCACTGGTGAGCAGCATATATGTTTTATATTCCTTATAGATAAAACATATATGTTTAGTTTTTGGTTTTTTATATATGCATATATGTTTTAGGAATCTCGATTAATCGAACAGATCACTTTGTTCTACTATCTTTAAATGATTCCACGACTACTCATTCTCAACACTACGCTTAAAAACACTAACTCCGTGTTATACCAGACCATAATATTAAGTATGTTTGTTTTTTTTAATCGAAACACAGCAGAGGTCAGAAAGGGTTTCTGACTGGATTTTTGCTTCCCTAAACAGCAGTAATGGCACAGAACTCAATATCTCACTCTTTTAAAAGCCTTGGGGTGTGTTGGCGACAGCAAGGTTTGCTAATCGGTGTCCATCACAAACGTTGATGAACGGGTCAGATTTCTTTACACCCACATTGTCCAATGGCAGCTTTTTATTAGTCATTTCTCCACCTAATACTCTGCGAACACATGGAACACACCAGCACTTTTCCACCTAAGCACATTTCATCTTGCTCAGTATTGATGACTTGCAAGTAATTACAATATTTTATACTAAACAAATTCCCATAGATTTACAGCCGTTTACATGATAGAGCAATAAGCTACACCGGTTATAGAACCATAAAACAAGTGACTCCACCACCTGAATGTTGTTCAAGAGTCAAAAAAAAAAAAAAAAAAAAGACTGCGCATTCTCTTTGTTTCATTTCTGCAGTTATGTTCAAGGACTCATGTTCAATGCCTCTATCACATGACAATCCTCATATTTTACCACAACCATGGGTGTAGTAAAATATGAACTGGAAGAATCATATAAAACTGCCTCTTTGTTGTAGGAAGATGTTTTCAGTTACGGTCTGTTTATCAGAAGTAGCTAGCAAATGTATCAGACACAGCTCGGTTAGAAATACCCCACTCCTAATGCCAGACGGGAAAAAACAGTAGACTGCCAGTGCAATTCCAGAAATAATGCCAATGTAGCTGCTATCACTAACTGACTGGCATCTCTGACATTACATACGCCAAATGTACTACTACTCAAAAAACAGAAATCTCTTTAATTAAAATCTCTTAAACCTATTTTCTTAAAATGTAAATGATATGGACATAAAAATAAAGTGGTAAATTTGTAAAAAAATAAAATACTTAAAGTTCTAAACATTTGCACTATAAGGTAGAAAAACGTTTTATGGTTACACAGGTTTGGTGTGACAGCGGCCATTATTGCTTCATATACTCAAACTCTAAGCATGAATTTTATGTTGACTAAAGACAAAAGACTTTATTGAATATCCTTACAATTGTAGAAATAACTGAAATGAATGTTAACATTTTAAAGTCAGTAGAGCTATATCGTCCAATCTACACTTCTAGCTGGCATCCATCTATAGGCAAGAGTGTTACTATTTCATTATGGCAGAGAATAAACTCACACAGACACACACAGAAATCACAGGATGAATAAGCATCAACTAGAACAGAGCTTTGCAGACCGACACGAACACATCGAGCGCCTCGAGTGCCTAAATCACAAAATATGTCTCCGTTTACAAACACCACTTAAAGTCCAACTACAGACTTTTCAGTCAAATTTGCTTGTGACCTTCCATCAGGCCTTTCAAAATGACCTTCAACCACTTTTATATTCCAGTCTCTTTCTTTTGGCAAATAATATACACAATCATCACCTCTATACAAGTCACTTCTATACTGCATCACACTGTGTTTACACTTCTCAGGACAGTATAAGATGGTTTACAGTTGTTACTATATTACACTTGTACATCACTGTCATTATTCATAACATGGTATTAAAAAAATGTTCTTTTTGCACAATATGATTACCATGTTGGGGTTTTTTTGGGAATAGAGTACAGACTGAGTTGTTCTGTATCTAATTAAAATGTTGTGTAAAGCATCTTCAATCTTAAATAGTGTGTGTGTGTGTGTGTGTGTGTGTATGTGTATGTGTATGTAAGAGGATACCCATCAATTAGAAATAAGCTGTAGGCCAGAGGGAAAGTGACTTTAGACCTCTCAAATACTTCCCCCTTATTTCTTCCAAGGCCCCCGCAACCCTCCCCAACCCCTACCCCACTCAGCATGGCTTCTGCAGACAGAGCAGGCCCTAATCAGTCCAGTCTGTAAACTACAAACTCTCCATCAAGGGAGCTGAGCAGGAGCATGTGTGTCTGTGTGAGAGGGCTGCATGATTAGAACAAAACACCGGATTGCAAGCAAAACAGTCACATACTGCATCTCTATTCAACTTGTTACACATTAAGAGCACATAAGGGAACCTTTTAATGTGAAGTAGTTAGTGTGATTGCGTCAACAATCACACTATTGTTCTTCTTAAGTATTTTTTTCTTTTTATAGCCAAACCAGGCGCCACTTCTACTCAAAGCTCGCGCTGAATTTCGAAACCACTCCAACGTCAAAGCGTCCGTTAATATCAGTATTAGTGCACCTGGATTAAACTTGGTGATCGTTTAATCGGGGGCTGAGTATTGCTAATTTCAAAAATGGTTGAGAGACCTCTGAAACATATTGGGAGAGAGAAAGAATAGTCAAGAGACCTTTAAAAGGTCTGACAGAGAGACAGTCGGTGATGTCACGCGTACGGATGCTGGGGACGGACAAAAAAAAAAAAAAAAAATAACGAACAAACGTGAAGAAACTAACAAGGAGCAAAACCCACAGCATTCCCAAAATCTGTACTTTGAGACACTAAAGCTCAGGTCAGTTACATTAAAAAGACATGTACCTCTTTGTTGTGGTTTATTTAAAAAATAATCAGCCTGAGAATGCTGCTACGTGTTGAGGCATTCTCACCCATAAATGCCCCATAAATTCTTGTAGAAAAGCATCTTCTAGTTAAAGATAAAAACTGATGACATTTGTTGGATTACACGAATACTTGGATTCATCTGAAAACTCATCAGAAAGGTCTGTGACTGGTCAGGATGTCTACAAAACAATAATGTATACCATTGCTCTCTGTGACATGATGATCATAAATATTGCACTACGATCAAACATATCATGTAGCTTCAGTGGAAATAAGTACCACTGTTCATAGTGCATGTGAAAATGGAGAGAACAAAAAGCCTGGCTTGTGGTTGTTGGTGTACACAAGCTTGCGGAAGCCTAACACAGCAAAAACATTAGAACACATTAGCTTCAGAATAGATGTTCTTCAGTTTAGCATTAGCAACGCTGGCAACTTAAACATGAGACATGCAAACCTGACTGGGAGTTACATCCAAAAGCACTTAAAGCTAACTCTACCCAATCTCGATTTGAACTCGGCTGCTAGAGGGATAGGCTTATAATGCTTTCAGGCCCACACACACGCCCTGAGATAAGCGCGCGCACACACACGCACACACACACACACACACACACACACTACTTTTAAGAAAGTGGCTCTCTGACTAAAACATTGATAGTCTTTCAGCGCAGCCCGAAACATGATTTCAGTTTATTTTTTAATGAGCTACGATCGCATCGTCCGCATCCCTCTATGACAGATCCTCCATGAGGTTACATGCTTCTTTCTGTCCGACAGTGGTTCCTGTCTAGGCATACGCAGTACTGGTGTGAAACTAAAGCGCCTGAAGGACACCCACGAGCAAAAAAAAAAAAAAAAAAAAAAAAAAAACCCCCAATGGAGTGTGATGAAGTCTTAAACACGCAACAACTGCAAGCTCTCTGCACTGCAGCGTGGGTGACAGCTACTTCCACTTCATTTGAAAGGTCACCAAGTTGTACGAGTGAAGCAATAGGCTTTTTTAAAAAGAGGGAAATTGGCACGTCAAGCGTGAATGGAAATATATCTCCGAGATGTCAAATAAAGCGACGTGTGGCTAACGCTGACGAATACATTACGTTACTGTACAGATTACATTCGATTTTACTGATAGCACTCAGAAACGCAACGGTGCAACGACTCTAAAATACTGTCATTCCAGATTAAACAGGCACCTACAAACTTCCTTCTCAAACTATCTACACCTTACACATTGTGTGTGTTTTTGTTTGTGACTGCAGTATGTTGTATTTGTTGTTTTTTGGGTATAAAAAATGATATTTGCTCAGCGCAGTTGTTCTATGAGACATCCATGTGCATCTTATGATCACAATGTACACTATATGGACAAAATTATTGGGATGCCTGACCATTACACCAACAGGGACTTTTAATGACATTGCATTCTAACACATACACTTTAATATGGAGTTGGTACTCCTTTGCAGCTATAACAGCTTCCACTCTTCTTGGAAGGCTTTTAGCAAGATTTTGGAAATTCTGTGAGAATTTGTGTCCATTCATTCTGTAGAGCATTTATGAGGTCAGACACTGATGTTGGATGAGAAGGCCTGGATTACAATCTCTGTTCCAGTTCATCCCAAAGGATGGGGTTGAGGCCAGTCAAGTTCTTCCACACGAACTCATCCAGCCATGTCTTTATGGACCACTGGGACACAGTCATGCTGGAATAGAAAAGGTTCTTCCGCGAACTATGTCCACAAATTTGGAAGCATGGTGTGTCCAAAATGTCTTGGTATTAGCATTAAGATTGCTCTTTACTGGAAGTAGGGGGCCGAGCCCAAGTCCTGAAAAACAGGCTTGTAGCAATACTTTTGCCGATATAGTGTATGTTACAATAGCAGATCTCAGAGCCTAAATTTTGTCTGTACTTTTGCATATTTTTAGCATACAGTAATCAGAAATCATATAATGTGCGATAATGTTTTGCATAATAATTTTTTGCACAGTGCTAATGGATGACGTACAAACTTGCGTCATTAACTTCAGACGAGAAACACCTTTTGGATGATTACCTACAGTTTCGGTAAGGGGGGGATTCGCATAAATTTGATTTTTGACAGAACTTTCACTTAAAGGGAGGTGAGCAGTGCACGGGTCCTGCATTAACTGATTCAGACAATCTGCTCTGTGGGATGTGCTCCTGAATGGCTCCCTCGCTGATGGACCAGTGTGTACCTGCACGCCACAGTAGGGGTCCCCCGGTCCCCCGTTTTTCTCACAGCGGTAGATCTTGCCTCCTACACACCGCTGCAGCCACCGTGTCTGAAGAATTGCCATAAACCCGCTGACAGCCACCCCCACCATCCTGCCCACCAGAAGGGCTTGCGGAGGAAAGTGGGTCAGGCTGACCTCCTCAGCGTGAGCTGAAGGGACAGGCTGGGGCAGACAGAGTCGCAGCTACACCAAATCCACCCTGACATCCGCACTGGGCAACACAAGGGGGGGCTCAGAGATACTTAACCCCTTTAACCCCTCACTTATTATTTGGCCATTAATCTCAAAGTTTATTACTCACAATGACTTCAGTTTTTTTGTTTTTTTTTCGGTAATTGCTTTATAACATAATAACTAATCACTACTTAAGCGTAAATACAACTAAGTGTAAAGAGCCCATCTGTCCCACCACATTCTTACACGGTGTTCTCCGTATTTAACCAATTTCAACTGCAAGGCAACTCCCTAACCATCAGGCCACCAGCTGCCACCAACCTGCCAACTATTATTGGATATACTGGCTACTTTAACTATTCTGCCATCTTCACTGAATAGTTAAATTAGCCAGATTTTGTCAACTAAACATACATCCATAATGCCAGAAATTATGGGGACAGTTTAAATCTATTGTTTTGTAGCAACCATAACACTTGAGTGTGGGTATGGCATCCCATCCATAAGGTTTTGTACTATGATTAGAGGAACAGTGATCATGATAAAGGTTTAAACCGTTTAAAAATCTTCAGACAGTTATCTAATAAGTGACCAACTAGGATTCTGAACAGCCAGTAAGAATAAGGCTAACAGGACGAATGTATATGATGCTGCATTGTCTTTTAACCTCTCTTCTTCAGACTCTCATTTTGAAGGGGTTCATAACCTCACCAGTTATGATGCAGACTTGCCAGAATTACACTGAAAAGAAAGTCAGACGTGCATGGGTGCAAAGACAAAAACCTCAGCGATGCATATCTCTAGGCAATCCCTCCGAACAAATTATTCCAAGCTAAAATAGAAATTGCAATGGATGTTCTAAAACGGGGTATTTTTGTTTAAACGAAGGTGGAGCTGTATGCAGATCTGTTAAAGGCATCAAGTCAGACCACACTAGCAGAAGCAAATAAGTTTACAGAGCTATTAAAGAACGCGGTTAATTTTCAGGTCCCTTGCATGACAAGCAGCGATAGCATTGCACGACAGAGGGGAACCCGAATGAACTGCGAGAATGAGGAAGCCATAACCTGCTTATAACAGACGCACTTACTCCATTTGAAACAATTAAAAAGCCCCATCAAATTAACACGGTAAGAGTGGAAGAAAAAAGCAGTGGCTATGTTTATAAAAAAAAACAAAAAAAAGCAATATGCTAACTCATGTAGCCACTTCAAATAAAGCTGTAATTTTAAAGAGAGGCTCGTATTTTGCATGAGAGGGCAGGCGTGAACACTGAGGCTTGTCCAAATGTACAAGGTTTTTTTTTTTTTTAATCTCAGAACACTAACAAAAAAAAGCAATGGTACCTAGTGATAATGGATTTATAGGATTTAAAAGCATCAGTATTGTAATCCTTCAATCACATCTGTGTACTCAGTGTGGTTTTTAAAGAACGCTGAAAGGAACTGAAGACAATTTCAAGGTTCAAGGTTATGTTACTGTCATCAGCAGCTGTGTACACGTACATTGTGATGAGACTACATTTCTCCATGGACCACATATACATATAGCAGCATGCAACATTCAACAGAGTGCGTGTAGTATTGTCTGTCTATTTACAATAGACAATACACAAACAATACAGCACAATAAGCATGATTACTGCACAGGATTAAATGTTTGATGCACAGAATTGCTAAAGAATCACAACTCAATCAAATCGTTGTGAGGTCAGAGATTGATACTGCACTATGATAGGCTTGCCCAGTCAGGTCAAGTAACAATTAAGCTCCACGGTACTCATTAAAGTTTTTTCCCCTCACCAGGGCTCAGTATGTATTTTAACTCCGCCAACTCAGCGAAGGTGAAAATGTAGGGGTTTTTTTTGTGCCCACCTCTCAGGGTTGAATAGCCAGTGGGGAGTCAAAGCTATGTGCTTTAGGCTACTGTTCACCTCTCACCCAACACAGCCTGCTGCTGCCTCCAAACAGCATCAAATCGAGCCCACAGAACAGCAGGGAACAGTAGTTTTACACTCCAATAAATAATATATATTTTCTGCCATAGATTTTATTCCACACACTGTACATCTGCACCAGCTCAGCTTGAGTCTCAAATTGGGCTACTGCACTCAAGATTTTGAGCAGCTCTGATTTGTGCTGAATGTATGTATAAGCTAATTAATTGTATTAGTTGTGCTGGGTACAACTTGACTGGTTATGATTTTGAGGGAAGTGTGTGAAACAATTTCAATAATTAAACAATTAAAAAATTGAAATCAGATCAGGTTGCACACAGAATTTTCCATACCCACAGAAAAGGTGTGTTTACTTATTCCCAAGTGTACAAAGTGAGTGTGTGTGTGTGTATGTGTGAGAGATACACACATACACA
>JBBIGA010000132.1:14638080-14650198 GCA_037576975.1 Alestes dentex | reverse complement strand
CCAAACCTGCCCATCACTTCCTCATCACCTCTTTTCCCTTCACCAACATGTCCGTTAAAGTCTGCAACTGACACTCCACTGTAGTAGTGGCAAAATGTTTTGTGGACTGATGAAACTAAGATTGAACTATTTGGAAAGAAAAATGCAGCACTGCATCTGGCGTAAATAGCGCTCTGCATATCATCATGAAAACATCATCCCATCTGTAAAGTATGGTGGAGGAAAAATCATGATTTGGGCCTGCTTTGCTGCATCGGTGCCCGGCCAGCTTGCAATCATTGAGGGGAAGATGAATTTCCAAGTGTATCAAATAATTCTTCAGGATAATTTGAAAATTTGTGTATACGTCAGCTAAACCTCTGTAGAAGTTGGGTGATGGCATAGGACAATGACCCAGAGCAAGTCCACAACAGTATGGCTTCAGAAAAAACAAAATCTGCCTTTTGGAGTGGCCGAGTCAAAGCCCAGACCTCAACCCAATAGTGATGCTATGGAATGACTCGAAGAGAGCCATACACGAAGGATATTACAGAGCTAAAGCTGTTCTGCCTGGAAGAATGGGCAAAATTCCTCCTGAACGATGTGCAGGTCTGATCCACTGCTACAGGACCAACCAGGCGGGTTGAGGTTGTTACTGTCAAGTGGGGGTCAACCAGTTATTAATTCCAAGGGCTCACATAGTTTTTCCTTTAAAGGCGACATATTATGCAAAACTCACTTTAGTTATAATAGGTCTATGGGCTATACAAAACATGTTCATGAAGTTCTTTGCACAAAATCACTCTCACATAATGAGATCTCACCAGCTTTATTCTTGTCAGTTTCAGTCTCTTTCAAAATGAGCCGTTTAAGGGCTCTGTGACTTTTATGCTAATAAGCTGCTGCTGGCCACGCCCCACCCATCCCATGCTTAAGAAACGAAATGAACAAGCTAGTTCATACTTAACTGCAATAGAAACACAAAAGATATTATATGAAAGTACTTACATCTCCCTCATCTGCTGACTTGTCACAGACAGTAGGTACAGATCCCCCCACAACGCTGAAGATAGCTCCTTATTCACAGCTCCTTATTCTAATTTTTCGTTCTGCCTTAAATAGCAGTATTTAAGGTGGAATGAAACCGATTGTTGCTGGGGCATGACCTAATGAAAATGAAATGGAGCCATGCAGGTCTTCGGTTTTCTTTGGCTGGGAGAAAGTGTAGGGATTCGTGTTGTTCTTTGCAGCCAACAACACAACACATCATGTGTGACCTGCCTTTGCCTGTAGCCATAGCGTTCGGTGTCTTATGTGTGCTCATAAAGCCAGCAGACAAATTGGCGGATCTTAAACTAATCCAGTGGGTGGGATCTTGACAGATGAGGGGCAGTTCTATGCAAATTAACCCAGTATTACGTCACAATGGGCTTGCCTTCCAAACAGCTCAATTTGAAAGGGACTGAAACTGTGAAGAATAAAGCTGGTGAGTTCTCTTTTCATGTGAGAGAGATTTTGTGCAAAGAACTTAATGAACATGTTTTGTATAGCCCATAGACCTATTATAACTTGTTTTGTATAATATGTCCCCTTTAACACTATGCATTTTTATGGTTGTCCTCAATAAAGATACAAAAGATCATACTTTTTTGTGTTATTATTTTAGGCACAATATATTTGTCAATACCCTTGACTTACATTAAGATCAGATCACATTTCATGACAAATTAATGCAGAAAACCATGAAATTGTACCTTAATGGTACAAATAGGTTTTACAGGGAAATGCAAAAGTAAAGTAGTAGTATATGAAGTAATAACACATAGTGAGATGATATGTATTGTAGTGTAATCATATAAATAAGGAGATAAACTTTAATGTCTACCATCACAAATTTCTTAATTTCATTGAATAAACATCCACATTCAGGTTGACACATGGCACTGTTACATTAAAGAACATAATCTGTCATGACAACTCATGTTGGCATATAATGTCTGCCATGGGATGTTGATTGTATGGCTATGTCAGTGTTATTTAGCTGGGTACAACTAAAGTGTTATTATTTTGCCTGCTGTTACTTCTCTATCCTGAAGTGTCCATTACTCAGTGGCCTAAAAGAAGTATATCCTCTATTTCATAACACAGGTCGACACTTTAAGCCTCTCTGTTCCTTTGCGCCTTTGTGGACTCTGAATAAGGGCTAGAAGTGGCACTCCATTTAATTGCTTTGTCACACAGGGAGAAGTTCTTGTCTGGCTTCTCCATTTCATTCCCTCCCTGGCTCCACAGACAGCAGGGGCCTCGTGTGTACCCCAGGGGAAATTAAAGTCCATCACGTCCTCCATTCCCTTCTCCTTCCACCTGTCACTTGTCCAGGTGGATTGCACTTAGACTTTTTCTACTTTTTTCTCTTTGGCAACACAATTCAGAAACTCCAGATAGCCACCAAGCAGACAGAATTTTCAAACTGGATTACTGATTTTAATCCTGCTACCAGATCCCATTGGGCTGCTCAGTTATGTACTTCCTCCATTCCCAGCAAAGGTCTCATGGAACAGTATGACAGAGTAAGTACAAGTTTGTACAACCCATAGGAAATGAAGTCAGACCCTGAAAAGCAGCTCTTATTGGTAACTCTCAACTGTACTTTTGCATGCTGTAAAAGGTTACAAACCTTTGCACCATAGTTGCCCATTAATTCTATTCACCTACAGCTCATTTAATGATTTCCTGTTTAATTCTACTTGCTTCCATTTATATAAAAGTACCTTGATACTTTTATCCGTAATGACCATTTATTTCATAATGGTCGTAATGATTTGACAAATTGCTTAGAAAGGGCAGTGTGTTCCTGTACAGGATGCTCAGAAAATGGCAGAATAAAACTACATTCTGTCTGATCCATGTTGTCCTTGTATAAGATTCTCTATATTTGTTGGCTTCATCCAGACATTATCTATTCTCCATACTGATATTTCTTAATACAAATTTGCTTTGTGGGATCATGTTTGCATTTATATTGCCCTCAGCTGTGGTTTAGAATGTGGGCAAGCATAAAGATCACTGGCAGGAAGGAGGTCTTTTGTTTGTTCCTGGCTTTATTATGCTGACCAGAGCACTTTCCTGACAAAAAGGAATCCAAGATCAAAAGCTCCCATCTTGTGTTGTCTATGTTGACATTTTACTTGGGATGACTGGTAGAGTAAATGTTAATGGCATTGCCTGGGGTAAGCCCATTTTTTTTGTCAGGTTTTGTAGAGGCCAAAACCTGATTTGTTTTCTGCTATAGACTTTTTTCATTCATTTTCTAAGGTAGAGCACTTTAATCAAGTACTTGTAAAATCTGCCTTTTTGACAGCATTATGATACTTTATTTTTCAGTGAAATTAAAACAACAAGGCTCCAACCACCTACATTCACAACGAATGGTGCAAGGCTGAAATGATTAGCAGGGTGATAGCCTAAAGTTGTAAATTTAATTCATAAATGGATCCTCATGAGTGGCTCTTAAATGTTCGCATCTAATGTTCTCAAAGAAAATGCTAAATAGCTGTCACAGTACACAAAGATTACATCTACGCCAAGACCCATAAGTGTTCTGTCCCTGTATTGAATCATGTCTACAATTGCATTTTTGTTTGGCTTCAGTTGCCCCCATTATTGAGAAGAACACTGTCTTGGAGATCACTGTCAGTCTAGCCTCTCTGTGATTGTGCTTTCCAGCCTCATTCTTGGTCTTAGCTAGTAGGCAACATTTTGATTATGTCTCATCGAAAGCCAATGAGAAGAATGTCCTTATGTGAGTGCAGAGGCACTCCAAACACTATGGTATATTCATCCACATAATGATCCATCCATCCTGAAGGAGACAATTTGATCAAAAGCAACTTGGTATTCCATGCCCTTGTGAATGAAGTATTGCACGAAATCACAGACAATATATGTATTTACATGCATGGAATTAACTAAACACTGGTCGGGGCATGGAGCACAAAAAAAAAACGTTTGAGGAGCTTTTTAATGAGACTGTTAAAACCCGCTAAATGCTGTGCCTTTGTCCAAGACTTGTTAAGATTCTCAGGTCAGAAGGAGTCATTTTGTTCAATAAAACACTTTGATATTTATTTATTCTGTTTTGTTTTTTTGTTTTTTGTCCAGCAGGGACAGCAGGGTGCATGAAGCATATGCATGATATTGATCATTTAAATAAGAAATCAAAGTGCGCCCAGTAATACATTTTGGCTGGAGAGGGAGCGCAATTATAAATAATTGCTGGTCTGAAGACAATGTGTGGGTGGGTGCATTCAAAGGATCATGTAGCACAATCAGTTGCGGCATAATGCGTTATGTGGTGCCAGGACTGTGAATACACAATGAGAAAGAATGAATGGGACAAAACAAGTGAAAGACCTACAATGGAAGTCCAAAGAAAATGCACATTCTGTGTTCTACTACTCGGATAATTTTGCTTTTTGGCAGATTAAACAATATACATACATGCAAATATTTTTGGGGGGTTAAATTCACATCTGTAAGAAACAATATAGATGATATAAGAAGCATCAATGTCTGGACAGTATTAGTATTCTAAATGTACCTAAAATGTGACAATATACAGCAGAGGTCTCAAATTACTGGCTCAAGGGTCGCATCTGGGCCACCTTACAGTATCATATAGCCTGTCACACGTTTCCAGTTTGTTCTTAAATCTAACTTAACATTTTTTCTGCAGCTAGAGCAACAGTTTGCTCACATTAAGCAGAAATGTGGACACTTTCACAATATGAGTCCCCTGTAATTCTACTGTTAAATGTAAGTCTAGTTAGAATAACTGAATGCTAAAATATTTATTGAACCTGTCATTTATACTATTACCTCTAGCTGACCTGAATCTCACTGTCTTACTTCATTGAAACTGCCTAACAAATAACCAGGAAAGAGAAAATACTAGTCATGATAACCAAGCATTAACAACACAAATCTGCAGGCTGATGGAGGCAAAGATGAGTGAACAGGTTGATGGTATTGCCCACTTTTGCTTCTACTTTTAATTGGCACCTGCTTCCGACTGGGGTCTCGAAGGCGAGTCTTTTTAGGAAATCAAAATAAACCCCACACTGATAACCTAACTCTTTTCAGCTGTAGAGTGTCTCTGGCATAAATTTGCATAATAGTAGCGGCCACACAGCACACATTGCGATGGTACCTGCTAGCTTGTTTTATTGCAAGTGGCAAACAGCATTAAGGATCAATACCAGCACTTGCTATGCTAGATTGTGAACCAGTTACTGGTGATGGATTATTTACAATATTATAATACATGTATAATACATGTATTTTTAACATGCTATCAGGTTTTCATTTCTTAAATTCAGCTATCATCAGTATCGATATATTCTGACACCCTTGATAGTGAACCAAACATGGTTCTATTATGGCATCATGCAAAGTATCCCTTACTCTTTTTATAGCTAATTTACATAATCTCCAGAAAGAATCACTTTCCTTTATTAAGTGGATTTCATTTCCTACTTTAATATCCTAAAATGACATATTTAGGTTTGTATTACCCAGATAATGACAATACCACAAGCAATCCACGGTGTAAAACAATATTTGACAGTAGTATTTATATAACTACTGAGCACTCAGCCTTTATGGTAGATTGCTTTACAGGCAAGGTAAAGAGGGTGCACTAATCAAGCAATGCATCATTGATGTCCTTCAAGGAAGTCTCTGCATTTTGGCAACTTCTACTACTACATTCAGGAAGAAAATGTTCAGTTTCTGCTCCACTGCATTTCCTCTCATGCAGGTATATGTTTTGCTTAGAAACAGCTTCTTCAGAAAAGTTTACTGGGTTTATCCATCACACTTTTTTGAGACCACGCACCTACCTCAGATGTGTGCCTGGCTCTTTTTGCTGAGTCAAGTTGTGGTCATGCTGTTCACCTTCTACTCCCTCCCTTCAATGCTCTTCAGCAGGGTGTAGACTTACACATTTGTAGGCAATATTTTTTCATAAACTGGATCAAAAGCAACATGAGAATATGCATAGGAGCTCAGAGGACCATTTTTTGAAAATGTAGCTCTTTTGAATACAGCTTAATAGAATATCCAGCTACATTCATTGCTAAAATTTATGGATCTAACATCATAACTAGCTTAGCCTTAGTTAAAGTGCTTTTCAAATTGGACTGAGTTACTATTAGGAGAACTGCACTTGAGTGGGTAATTCTCAATTATAAAGTAAGAAAAAAAGTGCCTCAACTCTCCATAGTTAATATTTCATGACATGACTTTAACATGGCAGCACCCACAGTTATAAATTCATTATATACTTGATCATTGAAAACATAAGTAATTCTTTAACAAACTGGGCTCAACAAGCACTACTGTGAGGTCAGAAGTAGCATGACTGGAGCTGGAAATTTGGGGTAGGTAAAGTAAATTGTATTTTTACCAAATGTTTAATGTACATAGTGCTTGTCCTAAAACCATGCAATGTGTAGCTAGAAGTGGAGGATGTAGAGGGGATGAAAATGCAAAAACCAAAAGTTTATTTACCAACATAAAATGCTGATCGACTGCAAAAACTAATACTAAATCCAAAACATTAAACAACAGACACAAGGTAGGGGCCCTGGTAGATTGACAAATTACAAATACACAGACAAGGGGTATATAGCAGGTAAAATAAGTATTGAACACATCACCAATGTTCTAAGTAAATATATTTCTAAAGGTGCTATTGCTATGAAATTCTCACCAGATGTCCGTGACAACCTATCCAATTCACACATGCAAATCAAATCACAGATGTCCATAAATTAAGTTATGTGTAATACAATAGAATGACACAAGGAAAAAGTACTGAACACATGAAAAAAGGAGGGTGCAAAAAGGCATGGAAAGTAAAACCAAAGAGCTCTCTCAAAACCTTCACAACCTTTTAGTTGCAAGGCATATGATGGCACTGGTTACAGAATAATTTCTAAACACTGTGAATCCAGAAGTGGAAAGAACATAATTTCACCATAAACCGGCCATGACCAGGTGTTCCCTGCAAGATTTCAGACAGAGGAGTGAAAAGAATTATCAGAAGAGCTGTCCAAGAGCCAAGGACCACTTGTGGAGAGCTTCATAAAGACCTGGAATTAGCAGGTAAAATTGTTTCAAAGAAAATAATAAGTAATGCAAAATAGTAAGTAAGGCCTGTTTGCATGCTCACCACGCAAGACTCCATTCCTGAAGAAAAAGCATTTACAGTTTGCTGAACAACATTTAAACAAGCTTGTGAAATACTGGGAGAATATAGTCTGGTCAGATGAGACCAAAATTTTACTCTTTTGATACATATAATACACACCATGTTTGTAGGTCAAAAGGCACTGCAATATCACCCCAAAAAGACCATACCAACAGTGAAGTTTGGAGGTGGGAACATCATGGTGTGGGGCTGTTTTTCAGCAAATTTACCAAGACCTTTTTAATAAAAATCTCCTGCCACCTACTTGGATGATGAAGTATATCTATACCCATCTGTTCATGTGCCCTAATCATCAAAATATGGCACCCTGCACTTTATCATGCATATAAATATGATTACCCATGTACAGTATACATTCAGATGTCTATTTTGCACAATATTATGTCTATATGTCCATTTGCACAATGTGTATCTTGCACAATATGTCTATTTGCACATATGCTCTTTTCAGATGTACATTTAACCAACATATTAATTTCACTTTCATCTACCTCACCCATGCACATTTTTTGCTTCTGCCTATTTCTATTTCTTTATTACACAGAATGTTTTTATTTTATTATTAGTCCATTTGTTATTATATTGTCTTTATATTTCCTATCTCTCTTCAAGTAATCCTAGGTTATCTATTTCGGAAATTTGCACAGCCTTAGGTGTGATGCGGGTGTACTTGTACTTGTATAACTGTGTATGTGAAAAATAAAGAATCTTGATCTTGATCTTGATCTTGATGAAATGAGGGTGGATGTTTCAGCAAGACAATGATCCCAAACACACAGCCAAGGAAACTCTAAATTGGTTTCAGAGAAAGACAATATAGCTGCTAGAATGGCCCAGCCAGTCACCTGACCTGAATCCTATAGAAAATCTATGGAAAGAACTAAAGCTCAGAGTTCATTGAAGAGGCCCACAGAACCATTAGGATTTGAAGACTGTTTGTGTAAAAGAAAGGGCCAAAACCACACCTGAGCAATTCATGTGACTAGTTTCCTCATACAAGTGGTGTCTTGAAGCTGTCATCAGCAACAACAGCTTTTGTATGAAGTATTAAATACATTTCAATAAGCGTGTTCATTACTTTTTCCCTGTGTCATTCCATTTTATTACACATAACTTAATTCATGGACATCTATGTTCAGCTGCTGACGAGTGCAGCATCATTAGGTGCGCCACCTACCGTAGAGGAGTGTGCACAGGAGGGAACACTTCTCTGCCTGTTCAGCCGTGTGTAAGACATATTGACCGATCGCAAGTGGTGTTTGGCCCAACACAATGGGCAGCCTTGATCCGATAAATAAAATAGATTTTCAGCGTGAGAAATTGGAGGTAAGGCGTGAGAGCGTGAGAGTTGGCAACCCTGCCTCCCTGGCATGGTAAGCTGGATCAGGAGAGGAAACCTAGAGGCCGATTCATTAGCAATCGTCAGGGCACATGTGGGCAAAGCGCGGCTGGAAATCTGCCCAGCATTGTCCTCCTGTATACTGGGGATCAAAGGCTGATCAAGGTTTGCTTCCCAGGTTTACTTCCATAGTAGGTCAGTCCATCCATAATGTGTAGTGGAGGACGTAGAGGGGTTGCCATTCCAAACACAAGACAACTAATTTAAAACATTGATTTTCTGTAGAAGTTAATCCTGAATCCAAACCATTAAACAATGGACACGAGGTAGAGGTTACAGTGGATCGACACATTACAAACCAGAAACAGCTGTGAAGGGCCAGTGTTACAGACAGGCAATAGTACTAAATTGTGCAGTAGAACAGGGAAGAGCAAGACAACTAAACAGTGACATGTGACTGGGAATCTTAATACCAACAAATACCAACAAATGCACATAAGCAAAGACATTGTGTGAAACAGCAAGGGTAGTGACAGATGTGGAACAAAGTGGGACAAGACAAACTAAAGATGTTTCACAACAGTAACAATTGAAGATTTTATAGCTTCTTAATGCAGTCAGAACCATCTGAATTTACCCCCCAACCTAGGTGTTTTATTTTTTGGGGAAAAAAAACATCACAGATATGACACAAAACAATTGTATTTAACAGCTGAACATTCTGGCTCTGTAAAACACACTTCAAAAGCTTAAATGAAATTGTTGTAATTAATGGCACATCTTTTTTCAGGTCAAGTAAAGGAAAAAGTTCCAACTTTCTCAGATAGCAGCTGATAGCTTCGCTTTGTAGGATTGTAGGCCTTGTCATGGACCATTTTTTTCAATTTCCACCAAATTTTTTTCTATTTTTTTTTTTTTTCAATTTTCAGTTGGATTGAGATCTGGATTGTTTGCTGGCCATGTGACTGAGTTGATATGCCTTTCCTGCAGAAAAGATTTGATGTCCTTTGCTCCATGGCAAGATCCATTATCATTCTGGAAAATGACTTCCTCATCACCAAACACACCAAAATTTCAATGTACAGCTGTGCATTGACTGCAATTTGCTCTGGACCTTTGCCTGACATGCAGCCCCATATCATCAGTGACGATGAAATTTGCTGGTTTTCTTCAGGCAGTCATCTTTAAACAAGCCCGTCTCACGTTTTTTTTGTGCAGCTATCACGACATAAAATCTATTCAAACATGCTGTGATCACATTTTAGGCCTTTTTTACGTGCTAGGACAACGCTTCCTTCCTACCCTATGTGTGTTAATGGGTAGTGCGTAACACCCCACTATGAGCGCTAACTGGTGACTGTGGGACGGGAAAGTCATACATCCCCCATGATACCATGGTGTTTTTCGTTATCTGAAAATGCTGTCGATGCGACCGTGCAAAACAGCGCCTGGTTTTTACTTCTGTTGCATGAAAGAGTGAATGCATGCAATATTGTGGAAATATATTACACATTTCCCACTAAAAGTGTAATAACAATGAGCTGATTCCTTATTGTTTTTTTGCAAAGCAGTTGAAGCAGGTTGAAAGGCAGTGAGACGGGGGAAGGAATACAATCCCCAGAATGCTATGGTGTTTTTCGTGATCTGATAACACTTTCGATAATGTATGGTGCGACCGTGCAAAACAGAGCCTGATTTTTTATTCTGCTGCATGAATGAGTGAATGTATTCAGTAGTGTGAAAATATACTACACACTTCCCACTAAAAGTGTAATTATAATGAGTTGATTCCTTATCGCTTTTGTTTGCAAAGCTGTTGAAACAGGTTGAAAGGCAGTGAAATGGGGGAAAGAATACAATCTCCAGGATGCTATGGGGTTTTTCATGATCTGATAACGCTTTTGATAATGTGTGGTGCGACTGTGCAAAACAGAGCCTGATTTTTACTTCTGTTGCATAAAGGAGTGAATGAATGCAATATTGTGAAAATATACTACACATTTCCCACTAAAAATGTAATAATAATGAGTTGTTTCTTTATCATTTTTGTTTGCAAAGCAGTTGAAACAGGTTGGAAGGCAGTGAGACGGAGGAAGGATACAATCCCCAGGATGCTATGGTGTTTTTCGTGATCTGATACCGCTTCCGATAATGTGTGGTGCGACCGTGCAAAACAGAGCCTGATTTTTTATTCTGCTGCATGAATGAGTGAATTAATGCAATATTGTGAAAATATACTACACAATTCACATTTCCAGTAAACTGCATGACGTGTGGAGCAACAGTTAAGTGCCCCTGAAGGCAGTGGCCTTCCAAAAAAAGGAAAGGCCTAGCTGCGTTCGTTAAGTTCCCTTTGGTGTTTCTGTGTGTGCGTGCCAGCCAGGCGTACTGTAGTTTTGCAAAGACTTTAATTAAAGAACTTTCTGCTGAACTCTGAACCTGTGTGTGCGTCCTTCACTCAGACCCATCATGACAATAGCTGTGTCATATGGCAGTATCATTAATTGAGTTCCCTTCATCTTGTATAAGAACCACCACCAGATCACCTTCCTGCATGTGCATCACAGTGCCAACCTGTTCAACAACTGTCATCAGGAACTGTGTACTTTGGAGTCACGATGAACAGCCGCATCCATATTCTCATCTCCAACCATGGGCTTGCTGCCTTTCCAAACATGCGTTCCTACATCTGGTGGAAGAAGTCTATCCCTCAAGGGTAGCTTTTGTAGTGTGATGAATGCAACTATTTTCTGTGAGGTGCAGTGATCTGAACTGTGAAATGTCAGTGGTGTGGTTGAAAAGATTGATCTCAAAAGTTGGTCATTTTTTCTGAAAGACTGAGCTCAAATCTGCACCACAAGCCATCACAGCTCTTGTACATGCATATTTCAGACCTTAAAAGGGGGTAGGGGGTCTCTGAATGAATATCTGAAATGTGTCCCACGTCAATGTGAATAAAAATATTTTTCTGTACCCTTCACAATGCTTGTAATCAAATAGTGGCGACTGGATGCTTGCACATCAAAATCTTATCTCGAAACCCAGCACTGTCTTGATAGTAGGTTGCTTTGTAAGTGCCAGGACTTTGATATAAAACAAAACCCATAATAATAATAATAATAATAATAATAATAATAATAATAATAACAATACATTTTATTTATAAGTATTTATATTTCACAACTCTACATGTTCATCACATCAGTTTCACCAATGACTCGCTGTCTGGATGGTACTAAGCAAGGGTTTTGGTTGACATGATGTGCCAGGATAATGCCATGAAATTATTTGATGTTTGATAATAAAGCACATGTATGTATTACAATAAAGACAAACATGATTGATCTGAAGTGTCAGTCAAACCAAATGTTCATCAAAACCGGTCTCACCTGTCAGATACTGGATAGCAGTCCACCAAAGAAGGGTATTTGGTGACATGCCAGTGCCAGAATGATACATTGGTATCTTTTGATATTTAATGATAAAGCACATGTATGTGTTAGGATAAAGCAAAATATGATTGATCT
>JBBIGA010000132.1:14606503-14619417 GCA_037576975.1 Alestes dentex | reverse complement strand
ACACACACACACACACACACACACACACACACACACACACACACACACACACACACACACACACACACACTTACTTTCAGAGTGCCTGATCAGATTATGGCTTGCACGCAGCAGGATTATGAATGTGTTTTGTAAACAGATTTTAAAGCTCTCAGGATAACAAGAGCTTTCACATGGCCTGGGCCCATGATAATCTGCTACCATCCATACATTGAAAGCTGCTAAACTCAGGTTTAGACTTGTACCATCAACATCAAGAAAGCAAATCCACATACTAGTATGTCTACATACAGCCAATGAAACACATCTTACACTGTATTGTAATTATGGTACACTCTGAATAAATCGTTTATGAGACATGGGTTTCGCATATTTTTTTTTTTTTTTTTTTTTTTTTAACAAAGTAACTTAATAGATAGTTATTTATATTTAAAAGCAACCCCCGAAACACACTTCATTTGAATATCAACATCTTCTGTGAAGTCTAAACCACAAAAGGTCAATATCAAGGTCAGGATGATAATAAAAATCCTATTGTCCTAGCTGTGAGGTTACAGAAACACTCAAGGGTCAAGCAGTTTGTCTGAACCCGTGTATCTAAACCAATAAGAAACGGCTATGGCATGGTCTAAAAGCGCACCTGCTAAGCCTGTTGCCAGTCACTAGTAGAACTGACAGGTGAAAGTGTGTGTCTCTCAACCTGAAAGAGACCAAACTGATTACATCTGTAGACTGCAGTGTGTTGTCTGGCACATTTTTGGATGAGAAAAAAAAAAAAAAAAACCCAAACAACCCACTTTTTTCCAGATTCATATAGAAAATGAATGTGTCATAACATAAAATTAGAGGTTGGCACTGTGTACTTTCTTTGAAGTGAAAAACAGGAAATACATGGGCATAGATTGATGTGTCATATCAAACCACTAGAGAACAGATATTGCACCTTGTTTTGGCAACCGTTGAAAAAAAAGAAAAAAAAAAAAAAGTTCTCCGTTCTAGCTTCCCGAAGCTGAAAACCTTGTTCGGGATCTCTGCAGAACGAGCAGAAAAGGATTGTGATTTCAAAAATGTATTAAAATCTGCGCCGAAGCTCTTAAGAGGATGCAATAATGCTCTATCCAAAGAATCTAATTGCATGTTCTTGGATGCTCATGGAGAATAGCCCGGCTTCCCGCTAAAACGGCATTAATAATTTTTGACCTTGATGAATTATCTTTTCTTATTGACGGCACTTATTGATATTTCTTAAAAGCAGCAGCTAATGGAGTTCTATTGAGATGATTAAATGAGTTGCAGTGGCGTCCGGATTAGCCCGGATGGCTCATCTCTCCCCAGCACAGCCTGCATTATCATAGAGAACAGACGCGTGCGTGCATTGGGTCGTAAATTCTTGCCACTGACATCTCCAGGGGAACGGTGGAGTGGTGACTGCACCCCGACCTACATTCACCCCGAACGCATACACTCGCACACGCAATACATACCTGCAAAAAATAAGGCAAATAAATATAGCACCAACACAAAGGCTTCCAGCTGAATATAAGGGGTTTCTGACTGCAGCAGGTGAGATTCTCTCTCCTCTCTGCTCATTCGGTTCTTATATGACTTTTAACACTAATCCCACCACGCTATTTCCAAACAATACAGCATCTTTTTGGTGCGAACATGCTCCTTTCCCTGCCTCTGCGCCTGAAACACGTACTCTCTCCTTCGCATTACGCACTCCGACACCATAGCGGCTCCCTCTGCCTCACACTGTGCATCTAAAAGCAAAAAAAAAAAAAAAAAAAAAACCTTCAGAGAGCCCGACTGGCGCATCTTTTTACCTTTGATTTCAGCGGCCACCACTGGGTAAATACCACAGCTGCTTCTACATACAGAATTACATGCGGAGGGGGGGAAAAAAAGCTCCCCGATGACATCTCTGATTTCCCCAATTGATGAAACGGACAGGATCGTAACATGAGATGGAACTGACGCGTTGCTTATAGAATAGTATTTGCCAGCTGATGATATATTAATTAACTGCTATACAAATTTCTGAATGCAAAAGTGTATCCAGCTGATCGGATTTGACGTTAAAAGGAAAAACTTGTTGGCTCTTTCGCAGCGTAACGTCACTCTTTCAACATCCCCATCAATCGCATGCTTATGCGCGCACCTACGAAAGGTGATATCCAGGAGGAACGTGCTAATTAGTGTCCATCAAAATGAGAAATGAAGGTACACTAGCAGTACTTCCTTCTATCTTGCGCTATTCAAAGACGCTAGGTGCTTTCGTGGCTGAGGTTACATTCTGGGAAAATGGAGAAATGTTCCCAGTGAAAGGTTCTCGAGCGAGTCAGGGCAGTGGCCTTGTACAGCGCATTTTTTCAGCATACAAAATGCTGAAATCCATTTGTTGTGTCAGTTCACAATGTAGGCAAGGGACCAAAAAATGTAAAAAAAAAAAAAAACAACAAAAAAAAACGGGCGGATGTCACAAACGACATTAAAGCGGCAAAAAGAATTTTAACTCTCAAGCATTTTTCAGGTTGTACCGAGAGAGCATGCGAACATATGTTAGCAGCGCACAGAATGAAAGAAGAGCAAACGAGTAACCCAGTGTTTCAATCTGGCAGCATAGATTTCCGGGAGCATTAATATCGTGCTGACCCCAAACACACCTCTCCGAAATTACGAGCCGTTTTCAAAAGCAGCGTGACTGCATTTCTAAAAGCATCCTTTAGGAAGGAGAGCAATACATTAAGAAATGAAGATTTTACAGGGTTGTATAATAGGCTTCAGGAAAATTTCACAATACAAGACACATCACAATTCTTTTCTGACAGATCCTCTGAGTTCTGAAAGCTGCAAGGAGGGGCTTCAATGGATCAGACTAGTTTGTCCAGCAGGTTTGAGGAATTTGGAGGTCTACATTTTGAACTCTGTCATGTTCCTCAACCATCTGAACAGCGTGTGCAGCGTGGCGTTGTGCATTATTCTTCTGAAAGAGGCCACTACCATTAGGGGAATACAGTGGCCATGAAGGGGGGGTACTTGGTCTGCAACTATGTTTAGGTGAGTGGTACATGTCAAACAAACATCTACATGAATGCCAGAACCCAAGGTGTCCCAGGAGAACACTGCACAGAGAATCACACGGCCTCCGCCGGCTTGTCTTCCACCCATAGTGCTCTTCCCCAGATGAGCAACACACATAGAAAGAAAATGTGATTCATCAGACCTTATTCAATTGCTCTTTGAACCAGTTCTGACACTCGTATGCACACTGTAGGCACTTTCGGCGGAGGACAGGGGTCAGCATGGGCTCTCTGACCAGTCTGTGGCTATGCAACACTGAACAGTGAGTGTTCTGACACCTTTCCAGTTGCTTTCTAGTTGCTTTTCAGCAACTTATGCTACAGTAGCTCTTCTGTGGGATCGGGCCAAATCAGACCATTTATCTTGCTTGCAACACATTTTGTCTTGTAATTTATCCTTACATTAAAAATGATCCTGCTCAAATTTCACTGCAAAAATAATCATAAAAATTAGTGACTATATTGATGATAAAGTTGATATTTTCCACATAATTCTGTAGTACTGGCTTGCAGCAATGATCAACACTTGGTAGTGCCTTATAGTAATGAACTGTAATCTAATATTCCAATAAGAATCTTATTGACATTTCTGCAGTGCCTTTATTCGTCGTGGCAACTTCAATCACTTCTATGTACGAAAATAGCCAAAAAGCACGTCGAATCTTTACAGACAACTGCATACTGCAACGTCAAGCCGAATGAAGTCATTATGTAAGGTTTCAGTGTTCTGTGATTTGGTGTTTATCAATTGAGGGAAATAAATATTTAAAATAAATCATCAAAAAAAGACAAATTAACAAGTGGCTGATCTTTGCACTTCCATAAGTTTATAGAGCCTCGCATAGATGGATGTAAACATCTGTTTTTCAGGGGAAAAAAAGAGAAAAGAAAAAAGAGGGGGTGAAAACATGCTCTCACACACACACACACACACACACGCACGCACGCCATGTCTCTGACGGATATGAACTGCATACATCTTGTCTTGACTGCAATAAAGCCGCGGTACCAATTCTATTGGCAATAAATGTCAGCTGATTGGAAAGCTCATTCTAATATCAATTTCCATCTCCGCTCTTTAAAAGGCAATCAGCATGGCTTCATCTCTGTATATCATATGCTCCTTGAGATGATGACACAGCAATGGCTCTCTCGCACATAATGGACTTGTATCAAAGCATCTGGCATGAATAATACAATCCATGAATAGGAGATTTTGTCTACGGCTTGATCAGCTAGGTCTGCTGCCTCTCTGCATATCAACACTCTCCACGCTCACATTTCTGTCTGAAAAACAACCTTTATTTTCTCTTTCTTTATATATGTTTTTTTTTTTTTTTGAAAGATACAAGAGACTTGTGTCAAATATTAATGCTCCTAACTCGATCAGAGCACTTTTCCTTCACGAGAAATAAAAAGTGATGCTCGTGAATAATTTCTCTACCTTTATATTTGCAAAATAATCCTCAGCAAAAACAACCTGACGGCATGAGAAATGAAAATTTCACACATTAACCTTGGCCATCTCCTCCTGCCTGAATTCAGGGCTGATTTGGTACACTGATTGGATTTAAGTGGAGGGGAATGTCACTTGCATGCATGCAAATGGGTCTGACGGGCAGAAAGTAAATAACGACAAATAATTTACTCGGGACTGCCCGTATACAGGAGCGCTCGATATATCGGAGGACAATATATATACATCTCAATTAAAAGGTTATTATAAAAGGTTATTATAAATGCTTATATTGAAATGGCAACCAACAATCATATTATCCGTCCCTCAGTAGCAGTGCGAATTCCAATTTTTTTTTGGATTGCTCTAACTTTCTCCGCAATGTAATTATGTTCAATTATAAGTTGGGAAGGCTATGGGCTAGCATGTGCTTCCTTCAGTCATATGAAGCAGCACAGCTTAACTTGCTTGGACTCTTGTGCTAAAACTGCTAATTAGTGTGATTGTGCCACACTACTGTTCTTCTTAAAAGGGGACATATTATACAAAACTCACTTTACTTATAAATAGCTCTATGGGCTACAAAACATGTTCATGAAGTTCTTTGCACAAAATCACTCTCACATAAAGAGACTCACCAGCTCTATTCCTGACAGTTTCAGTCCCTTTCAAAATGAGCCGTTTAAGGGTTCTTTCACTTTTATGTAAATAAGCTGTTGCTGGCCATGCCCCCCCATCCCATGCTTTCGCTGTGTGTTTAACACACGTGAAACAGAGGCACTATCAGCCCTATATGTTGGACCCCGAGTTGGACCCAGAGCAAGATGAACACAGCACCATGTGTGACTTGCCTTTGCCTGTAGCTGTAGCGCTCGGCGTCTTATGTGCGTGCTCGTAAAACCAGCAGACAAAAATGGAGGACCTCCAACTAATCTAGTGGGTGGGGGCTCGATAGATGAGGGGTGGTTCTATACAAATTTCCCTATTCTGACATCACAATAGGGGAGCGTCCAAACGGCTCATAGAAGCATATGATTCCTGACACCAAAATCTTTCAACTGACTCACAGAAAATGGATGGATGTGTTTTTTTTGCGCTTGGAGTGTTTATAGGAGCAGTGGAGACCCAAATGGAAATACAAAAGGATGCAAAAAGTGAGTTTTGCATAATATGTCCCCTTTAAGTTTTCTTTTTATAGCCAAAATAGGTGCCGCTTGTCATCAGAGCTTGTGCTGAATTTTGATACTGCTCCAATGTCAAAACGTCCGGTAATATTGATCATTTAAAAATGGTTGAGAGACCTTCAAAATGTCTGACAGAGAGGTAGTCATGTACAGATGCCAAGGACGGACAAAAAGCCAGAAAAACCAATCAGGTCTGGCTATACCTATGAATGGCTTCACAAGGCCCCACAAATGGGGATTGCTGGGGAGTTCACAATTGTCTGACAACAAAACCAGTGCTTAGACAGTTGCACTACTCAGAACCCTGTGCTTTTACATACATGGAGAACATCACTGTCACACACATGGAACATTAATGGTTTGAGAACACCCAGGCAAGAACAACACCAAAACATTACTGTTACATAGGGTTTCTAGGCTTGACTCCTAATGCTACATTCACTTCTCACTTCTCAGTCCCCGTATACAAGAGCATCTGATAGAAACGCATGAATTGAATAGCCGTCATTTTTAACTAGTGAGCATTTCAACAGACAAATCATTTCTGTATATGAGATGTGAGAGCGTGAAGAAGCTTTTTCAATTTAAAAGAACTTCCTGAAATACTTGTCCATTGTGTGAACATGTCCATTCTGTGAAGGGTCTTAACACCTTTAAATGGTTCTTCAGGGAAGTTACAAAAATAGTTCTTAAGGGAAGTGAAATGGTTTAAAGGTAAAACGAAAAAAAAAGCTAATTTCTTTATCTTGACACCAGTATGGAAGATTTTGCAGCATCAAAAAACGAATGTACTAGTTAACTGCTACAGCAAGGATCAGTTATCAGTATCGAAACAGAAATTCCACTTCAGAGCAGCCGTGGACTTCCTCTCTTACCTTCCAGCCGCTGCCTGCCTCCCTGTAGTAAGGGAAATTGTCACAGATCCATTGGTAGATTTCGCTCAGGGTCATTTTCTTCTTTGGCGAGCTGTTGATGGCAAAGGTGATGAGGCTGGCATAGCTATAAGGAGGCTTTCCATCCTTGTGCTGCTGAACCTCTTCCTGGTCCAGTGTGGTGTTGGGGTCCAGAAGGGCGCTCTTCTTGGCCATGCCAGGCCCGTGGGCGTTCTGGGCATCTGCCTTCTGGATTGCCGCCCGCATGGTCAGCTGTGGCAGCCAGTCCATGGAGGTTAAACTGCTCTCCAGCTCTGAGGTCATGGCGGCAGCTTGGTGGGGGTGGTGGGGGTGATGGGGGAGTGGAGTGCGGCCGAGGTGAGTATGTCGGAGCCCAAGTGCCTCAAAAGCTCAGAGTCAAACCTGCAGAAAGGAACACACAGTCAGTTTGTTGCCAAATCTAATTAACATAATTGCATGTTTTCTCCTTAACCCACTGACTGAATTCTGTCTGTACTTTCGTCCATTTTCACGGATAACAGCTGCCACAAGAGTGAGATTATTTAACGCAGTGTCATTTGTTTCCAGTGCAGCATGAGTCAAAAGATTTTTCCTAACAAGTATTTTTAAAAGAACTGTATTACACGAAATGACGAGAATCAACATTTAAAAAAATTATTTGAAAAAATCCAGGCCTCGAAGTTCAAAGATAAAGAACTTCCTTTCCTTATCTTTTGTCCAGTCTCCATATGTAAAGTTTCTCCTGTGTTTATCACCTTCGTTTCGGGAAGCATCTCAACCATTTTTCACAGGTTGCATCTTACATCCTTCTGCTTACATTTAACACGTCATCTCCAAAAACAAACCGCAGTTACCAGCTTTTCAGCGCAGGTGAGGACTGAAATTACAAATATGGGCCTGCTTAATACGAAAAGCCCTTTTAAAGTTCTTTTTGTGAACCGCAGAGTCGACGATTAAAAGGAGGGTAGTTGAATTACTATTTATCTTCACACAGAATATTTTTTAACTGCTTGCAAGCTCCATGTTGTAAATGATCTCATACTAGAGCAATGAACAACTATTAAAGTGTCCCAGAAAAATCCATTAATGAAGATGTAATGAAGATACCATTAACTGCCAAAATCAATACAGTGAATTAATGCTGGTACACCCAAGTACAAGTTCTGCGGCCCAGCCCTGTTTTACATAAACTTTTTAGGTTAATTAGCCTCATAAATCGTCTGCGAAACCAAACTTCTAAACTTCATACATCAAAACTGTCCTGGCTGATTAACTATATGTGGGGTCAGGAAGGAAAGTGAGTACGTTTTGATTTTCGTCAAACTATTTCTTTAAAAGTCATTCCGGCTGCTGCCACAATGTCATTTTAATCAGCGCGTTCTAGCAAGTTGTGCTGTGGCTCTGGGAAGGCGCTGATCTGGAGAAACACATGCACACTAGGGCAAAATAAGCAAGGCCGTCTGGCCTACCTCTGGCCTGCACCCTCCAGCACGCTGACTCACACGCCTGTAATCTGAGCTGCAAACTGAGTAAATGCTGGGGAATTGTTTTCACAACTGCCAGCCAAATGGAGGAATGGCTCACGAGGAATTCCGATTCTCCTGAGAGTAGCAACCCTCTCCTTTCCTTTCCTTGCCTTTCCTTGCCTTCTCTTCCATTCGTTCAATCCCACCCCCCCACCCCCGACTAGGCTGTAAACAAGACACAGAACTGTCCTCGTGCCGAGCTCGGCGTCCACTGGCGCTTGTTCCAGCCTGTGGCTGCACCCTACACCCACAAACAACCTTGTGTTTTGGGCACCATGCCCTATTCCACTCTTAAAATAGCAGCTAGAGCAGGGGGCCCGTCAAAGGCATAGCTAGGTGCACAGTCAGACAGCGTGATCAAAACCTGCTCACTAGAAACCCTTATCACACAGACGACAACATGGCTGTAGAAAAAAAGAAAAAGAAAAAAAAAAAAAAAAAAAAAAGCCAAAAGGGAGGGAAATATCCCATGTAATATTTTGACAATCCTGGTGTAAAAATATCTCTAAATCCTCAGGGGACCTCTAAGAGACACTCTTATTGAAATTTCTCCACAATGGAGGAGAGTGACTGTGAGATTGAGGTAAGCCACTGAAATCTGATAAACGAGATTGCTATGACAGCGACTGTTTCTTTTTTTTCCCCACTTCCTGTCACTTCCATAAAGGTGAGTCATGACCTTCTAATTTTAAAAGATTTTCATGAAAAAGAAGGAGGGTGACAAGCCTCTAAAGCCTTTCAGGTGGCAAAATACCGTTAAAGATACAGAATGCAAGGAATGTTGACAAACGGTATAGACCTTGAGTGTTTGGTAATTAAATCGAAATTATTTACAATGCATACCTCATATGCAATGTGTCAGAAATGTTTCAGATTTATAACCAAGGGCTAAAAACAGTCCAAGAACAGGCATCAAAAGTGTCTGACAAGATAAATAGGAAAGATAGCCGGATAAAAGCATAAACAAGGCCTTATGCTCAAATTAATTGCTGAATGATTTGTATTATTCTTAGAAATGTCTACAATATAGACCTACAATATAGACAGACAGATAGACAGACAGACAGATAGACAGGCAGACAGACAGACAGACAGACGGGCAGATAAATAGACAGACAGATAAATAGACAGACAGACTGACAGACAGACAGACAAACAGACAGACAAATAGACAAGCAGACAGACAAACTGACAGATAGACAGACAGATAAACAGACAGGCAGACAGACAGGCATATAGATGATTTCAATTTAAAAATCAATCCAAATTCACTGATTTTTCAACACCCTTTGAGACTAATAAAAGGAAAAAGGACATACTTTCCTTTCTACTACATCACTAAGCAGAGTCGAAAAGAGAAAAGATCCTGTATAACTGTTAACTGCCTGAGGGGCACAGCCAAGACAGGCTCCCTTCTGAGGTACTATTAACAAGATATCCATGTATCCACATGATAAAAGTGAGCAAAAAATGTAGATAGTCCAATCACAATTCTTTAATTATTACTGGAAGTAAAGAATAGAATGGCAGACCAGGAGGTTAACACATATATAACAAACACAAATTGAAAAAAGTTAGCTATAAATAATATCAGCAGCCATCTTGAAGACTGAGTTCTATCCACACTTCTGTTCACTTGTACATTTAAAAGTCAGAAAGCAAAAATCTTTTGGAGAACATTTAAAATCTCTGCATGATTTGAGACCAGAGCGTGATCCTCTCCAAACAAAGTCCTTAAAGGCAGCCAATAACCCTCTACCCAGTATGGTTTCTGCAATCTGACCCCATGCAAATCATTCGGATGCAAAGGGGAAATCTCTGAAGCGAAGCAGTGGTATCTTAATTAGTGCACCTCTGCAGAGGCCGGCATTAAAGCACAGCTTGCATCTCCGCTCATTAGTGCTGGCACCTCTAACAGGCCCCAGCCTGCAGAAGCCCAGGCCCGGAGAGCTGGGCAGGGCCTGAGGGAGGCCCGGCTGACGGAGCAGGGCACCGGGGGGCAAGAGCCGGCTGGCACGGGACACGGAGAGGCCTGGCAGGCACTCGGCTCAAACACGGAGGTCAACCCTCTAAAGCCAGCAAACCCTCGGGAGCAGATTACATACAGCAAACACATGGAAGTGCTTTGATTTAGCGGCTCTGTTTGCTCTGGAAAAGAGCAGTGCCGCTTTTCAAAAACACTAGAGGTCTCCCCCTGCCCCCCACTTTCATTTGTTCTGGGATGTAGCGGTTAGGAAATAAGGTCGGTAACATTAGGTTTATAGTCTCCTAGGTTGCAGCCTTTCTGCTAAAGCTCAAATTGCTGTGAACGCATCAGCAGATTATCAAATATCTAAAGCAAAATATACAAGATAAGATAAACCTCAGTCCCACAAGTGGGACATTCACATTATTACGGCAGAAAGTGGACAGCACAAAGTTAAGAGCAGCAAAAACAATAGATTAAAAGCTATACAACACAACAGGATCAAATAAAAAGTACACTTTACAACTAATACAAAAAATATAAATATAGATGTGGACATTTGTATGTGTACAAAGTATTATAATAACTTCAATTACACATTACGTGTGGTTTCGTAATGATTGCTTTTATTTTACATCACTATGTAATTTAGTGTTACTTACAGTGTGATCCCACTGTAAAGCACTGATCGTTATCATATAAAAGAAAAACTGAGTCACTGTGACATAGCTGGTCTGTAACATACTGCACCTGCCAAACGCGAGTTAATCATCACAGGCAGAGCAGAACTAACCCTAAAGGAAGATACTATCACCCATGTTACAGCCTAACGACACAGCACAGAGGAAACAGAGCTACTTCATAACGGGGGAATGCAGTCAATAGCTTTCGTTCCCATACTGTTGATGCGTAACTTAATTCAAGTATCATCTGGCACGTACTGGCAATTCCCTCTTCCAAGTTGGCATCATACACCGCTTCTGTTTCGAGTCTCTTCTGATATTTACTGCAATTAAGAACAAATATACAGCAGCATTTAAAAGGTTTGGAATCAATGTTCAAACTTCTAGAAACAATATTTGCAACAATGTCACAGTTATTGCGAGCGCCTAAAATTCCAAAGTGACTAGGGCTCAAGCAATGAATTTATAAAAGAATGAAATCATAATAAAAATGTAATGTAATGTAAAAGTCTCACGGTGGGTAACAAAACTATTGATATTTGGATTTTTACAATGATCTATTGGTGTTATTATATTAAGTCTTAATATATTTTATAGCATAAACTTTTTTTTTTTAATCTCATTTTAGAAAGTTGACTAACACCTAAAACAGTTGGAAAGCTAGCAAACAGCACAGCTAATTGCATTAGACAGCTAATGTTAAAATACACAAATACGTAGTTGGGGTTTTTTTGGTCCATATTATGGATGAACAGATGATTTCGTGCAAAGGACCTCGATAATGATATGCCCAAAAAAAACAGAAGTGCAAAGAACAACCTTAACATCAACGGATGCATATCCATCCATCCAGCCACACCCCCAAATTCAAAAACCATCAAATGAGGTCTTTGGTTGCAAGTCAACCTGCTCAACATGTCTCCAGATCTATACGTGTATATACATGTACGGCACACACTGCGTGTCACCCCCCCCCTTCAAGTGTTTTATATGTTCAAAAAGATTACTGCAAAGCGCACAGTGGCACTACTCTAATGCCGCAATAAAAATTTCTATTTCCACTCCAGCCCTAAATTTGAAAGGTGCACATTTCGTGTGTAACCAGCCTGATGGCGGGAACAAAACAATGTACGATAAATATTGACATTAAGGGTGCACGCATGTACACGTGTGTGCCTGCATGCGTTAGTAAACAGACTGGTGTGGTGGAGAGCGCCCTGTTGGAGGACTGTAACTTGGCTTCTGCAGAGGGGAATTGCTCTCTGTGAATCCCTCCACACTGTCTGAAGATCTGGCACACCACCTCACAACAACAACAGTGATGTAACCTAGTAACAAGCCCTTGGCATCTCCTCTCGTAACCGAAACTCGGGCCATACCTTCCATATCAACAACATTTTTTTTCCCCTCGGAGTGTGTGGAGAGGCGCCCTGTGTTGTCTTAGTGATCGTAGGACGGGAAAAACCGGGTGGGGTGGGAAAGCCTCTTACCTGCCCTTAAGTCAAAGGGATATTCCTCACTTTTTCCAGCCCCGAGGCACGAGGCTTATTGAGTTATTTTTAAAACAAAAAAACGAGAAATACAAAAATAGCAACGGCTCGCTTTTGTGTTTCTGTTTCTAAGCCCCTGTAATCATATGTCATTGGTCGCTCTGCGGCGCAGCTCATCTTCAGAAGTAGGTAAATGGCAAAGGCTTTTAATGCCAGTCTTCCCTCTCCATTAAAGGCTTAATGGTTCCGCTGAAACCACCCCTAGGATGAGAACATTAATAACCCAGTCGTTACTTGCGTTTTTAGGACGTGTCAATTACTGCTTTGTTCCCCTTGCTAGCCAAGCGCACTGCTCAGCTTATTACTGCCTGCAGCAGGCCATCTGACAGAAGAGCCATGAGCTGATTCCAGGCCTGTGAGTGGCTGGGCTTCTTCGGAGTCTGCCTAGACCAGAATATCAGATATGTTGGGGATTTCATGTCAACTGTTGGAGGAGCCGTGTTGCAGTAATAAGGCTTGGCAGCCTGGTTGGTGTGTCCTCAGAGCACACAATATAGACACACACACACACACACACACACACACACACACACACACACACACACACACACACACACACACACAAACACACAC
>JBBIGA010000132.1:14593043-14606403 GCA_037576975.1 Alestes dentex | reverse complement strand
CACACACACACACACACACACACACACACACACACACACACACACAAACACACACACACACACACACACACACACACTCAGCCTTCCACAAGGGCCGATTCCCACCATGGCCGTCTGCAGGGACTGCATGCATGTACTCCATAATTAATCTGCCAATCACAGCAAAGTGCCACTGAGGCTGTGGGGGAGACAGAGAGCCGCACATATTCCAGGCAGCTGATAATCATAAAATGTGGCACTGCGCTAATGGTGGGTTCACGTGAAATCCACGGGATTCCGAAAAGTAGTGAAGGCCAAAAGCAATTAGATAAAATGGACACCAAATTTCAGCTTATAAATCTCAATGTCAAGCAGAAAACTTGGGACAGAAATCACAATTTGAAATGAGTACAATGTTCAGAGGGCGAGAGCTGAAATTTTAGTTATATCACACATTATTTAACAATGTCTCAAGTTGTGAGTGGAGAAAATCAACTCAACGCAGAACTGGCAGCCCAGCACGCTACATTCAGCATTCAAGCCTCCAGTCCAAATAACAGCCCTTCCTGATGAAGGAAAAGACCTGGAGCTTAGGTTATAGGAAATAACCACATGTTAAAACTGTAAAAAAATGATCAAAATTAAAAAATATTATGCTATGTAGGTGACAGTTTGTGCCACACAAGCAAACAACTTGGAGAGTAGGTCATGCAAGGTAATTAGTTATTCGGGGTTTTTTTTTGTTATATGACATACTTTGGCACTCTCATTTATTTATTTTTTTCGGAATTTCAAAAAATGCGGTTACAGATGGCATTGGCGTGCCCAAGACCCTGTCACTGGTTCACAAGTCGTCTTCCCTTGGATCACTTTTGGTAGATACTAACCACTGCACACTAAGAAAACCTCACAATACCTGTTTTCAAGCGTTTCTGACATGCTCTGCCCCAGTCAGCTAACATACCCACACACAGACAGACAGACTGAAAAATTGTAGCTGTGCTGAATAAGCACGTGAATGATTCAAAGTACTTTCATATCATTAAAATTAACATGCCTGAAAACATCGCACGTGCTCTGAGTTGTATGTGTGCGCGTTAGCATTATGAACAATGTTGCTTGTTGTATTTGGAATGTGAGGAATGTGAGAAGTGAACGGTACAATTGATCATTTTTGCCCTTTATGTCTGAAGAATGCAGCAGCCTGAAGCTCCAGCTGCAAATACAGCACTGCTGCCTACTGAGAGCACTGAAGAAAGAAAAAAAATCCTCGCAGGCTAATAAGCTGCAGGATGTCACATGGGGTTAAAAGCAGAGACAACAGGCTTTGTAACCTCCAATGCAGATACACTCAAATCATTACTGAAAAGGGAGGAAGACATTTGAATTTATGCAAGAGTAATTATGCCATTTGGGGATATTAGAGAGATTTTCTCAGCAGTCTGCCACCACTCGCCGCGCCTTTCATAGCCACGCGGCAAAAAGCTGTGCATGCTGACAAACACAAGGCCTTGGGCTCATTGTGCTGTCTGAAAGCAAGGACGGCGACGACACTCGGCATTCCAGTAATTCAATAAGCCCTTCTAGTGAATTACCACAGTGATCAGTATGGGGATTGTGTGCGTGTCCCCAGCAGCTTGGCTGGGAGGTGCCCTTTGTGTACGTAGCAGCAGTGCTAACCCTGACACCAGCCATGCGAACCCAATTACACTGCCTCCATTCGCCCGAGGCTTCCACATTAACACATATTCCCCCCTGAGATGGTCAGACCAAGTGCCAGCCTGGCAGCCACTCGCCACAGCCTGCTGCTGAATCACAAATAAACCACTTAAGGCCTCGGCGAAAAAAAAAAAAAAAAGAATCGTTTGTCCGGCACATTCCCTGAAAGTCCTTTTCTCATCAGAATTCCCCCGATCCTTTCCTGGGCAACAATTAAATGCTCTGCTCCTCTCTGCTTTGCAGCAATAAGCAGCAGGGCAAAAGCCTCAATGCTGCGGCAGCACACACTACAGTCAAACTGAACTCAATGGCACCGTCACTCCTGCAGACACACAGGAATCAAACAACCCAGGCTGCTGCTTTCTGCAAAAACCAAGCTGGATGGAAGCGAAGTGTACAGATAAACATTTAACACACTCAGTTTAAGCTACGTTATGGGAAATGTTCTGCTGAGAAGTGACCGAGGATACCGAAGTCAAATATCGAGTGCTCAACGGGACAAGATCAATCAGACAAGATCAATTTTGCATCTTAATCAATCAAATCTGTCACCAGATGTTCAATTAAGAGATTATCAGAAAATGGACTTAGCTTGGGTGAACAACGGCACGATTATTTAAACTAACAATAAAAAATACACAGGAGAACAATAAAAAAAAAAAGATGACGACTAAAGAAGCACCAGACAAACATCATATATAGTGAAGTAAATTTAGGTTCTTCTCACGTAGGCCTAAAATAGTCTACGCTTGGAACGGCATTGACACTTGGATTATAATTAAAAGCGTTTTGGTTTTTTAATCAATATCCAATCTCTCAGAAATAATTAACAACATATTAAAGAGTTTATTGCCTGGCAGAGCAGGATGCTGCTGTATCATTAAACGCTTTAAATCCTGCTCTTTGACTCCCACAGTCAGTTTGAAGCTTTTTACCGCAAGGCCACCATTTTATCGAAATGAAGTTACATATTAATATATTTTGTCAGGTACACGAACACATAGGCTTCTGCGATAGAAGGCACAAACACTTCCAGACCAGAAACAATGAAGGGTAGAATTGGGCAGTGTGTATTTCAAGAATGATCATAAATAACTGAACTGGTGCCCTCTTTAAACAACTTTAGATGATAAAAATGAACGACAGCTCACAAATGAGTGGCAGATTGAACTGTCCTGAAGCTGCAGCCTGTTTGCTAGGCAAATAATACTTCAGGTAGCAGGCCAAAGATGCCACGGACCACAGTACAGGTTAGATTCTGATAAACTTGCGATATCCTGAGCGCAGATGGTAACTTATACCTCAGAAAACAAGTCAAGCAATGTCATACCACCCAACCTTAATGCAGTGCAAAAGAACACACACTGGATAACGGACAACACTACGAACTACAACTACAAACACTACAAACATATTGGGACAAACCTGTTTTTCAGGGTTTGTGCTAGGTCCCTTCCAGTGAGGGATAATCTCAATGCTTCAGCATACCAAGACATTTTGGACAACGCCATACTTCCAACTTTGTGGACACAGTTTGTGGAAGAACCTTTTCTATTCCAGTATAACTGTGTCCCAGTGCACAAAAGCTCCATAATGACATGGCTGGATGAGTTCGGTGTGGAAGAAACTGACTGGCCACACAGAGTCCTGACCTCAACCCCATCCAACACCTTTGGGATGAACTGGAATGGAGATGGTGAGTCAGGCCTTCTCGTCCAACATCAGTGTTTAACCTCATAAATGCTCTACAGAAGGAATTGGCACAGATTCCTACAGAAACTCCGAAATCTTGTGGAAAGCCTTCCAAGAAGAGTAGACGCCGTTATAGCTGCCAAAGGGGGACCAACTGTACACCTCTGCATCGTACTTTGTGTAATGTGGAGATGTGGCTATTCATCGTGGAGGACAGGCATTCCATTAATTATGATATTTAATTAAACTGCATTGTTTGAACTACCAGCACCAATCAACAACCCATTTGAGCAGGATAATGTCATATACCACACTCTTACAGCTCATACGCACATCTCAACCAATCAATAGTTCCAGGTGAGTGTTTGATGGGTGTTTTCATTAAGGAATGCATTCATTTAACCAGTAAATAATGTTAGTAAAAACAATGCAAGCCAAAATTCTATTCATAGCACATGGCTGTTACACACACACACACATATAAATATGCACATATGTATAAAAAAAGTAAATATATATATATATATATACACACATTACAATGATTACTAATATAACCACCATAACTGTAGTATGTTGTGTACATACTACGCAGCTCTCTTAACAGCTAAATACAGATACAGACAAAATGCTGCAGTCTTTACTGAGGAAAATGTCATGAATTGGAGGTTGCATGCTCAGTGTCTAATGAGTCACAGCAGCCTAATCCCCGAGGAAATGAAGAAGTGAAATATGTTGACTCAGAAGGGGAATACCAGTGATCACTGATGAATAAAGAAGGTGCTTTAAGGCCAATAAGGTGAAGCGTTTCAGGCCCCTCCGTGCAGCCTACTCCAACACTGACAGCACTGTCTGCTCTGACAGTAAGATTATAAGAAGACAAGAAGGAAAAAATTACACAAGACACATTACAGTTGAAGCAGCTCAGTCATGTGGGTGTCTACAATTGAATGACTTACTCTATTTCAATTTCAGTACATTAACAGAACACCTGGGGAAAAACATTAAAACGTGTGTACAGTTTCCTTCAACTGAGAAAGTTTCTACATTTCCTTAGGTTTGCAGTGGAGCTATGAAGCTAATACAGTTCAAAGTAATGGAAGCTTGTATTGCACCAGTTGTACAAACTGCATGTTTAATTAATTACACACGTGCCACAAACTGCATCGATTTAAGTCATTTCAAACAGACTTGATTATGTGGTTTCTGACACAGATGTATACAGAAATGGCTAAAATACATGAAAATAGATGGTTACTACATTGCAGCTGCACTTTTTTGTCCGTAATGTGCAGTTTACACAATGTTAACTGGTGTAAGCTTAAATGATTTGCTAGCTACACTGGCCTTGTAGCTAAAGTACAAAAGAAGCAAACATCAGACATGGCTGAATATCTATATTTGGGTTAAGGGAAAATTTCATTTTAAACTATTTCTGAAGAATTATGACTAGACATCGATTACGCAATCTCAGACCAGGGGCGAACCTGAAAAAATGACTCAATGAGCAACATTCACAGCATGGGGCAAATAAAAACCCATCATAAAGCCACAGCCTCTTCCCAGAATGACAATGCATCAGAATCTATAGCTGCACAACACCACAGCATGCAGGAGATTAGAGGATTAAATCACGGGTCAATAATTTCATCTTTTGTTGATGTTCCAGCTTATTGCGGCTGCTTTACAAAGGTAAAGCGCAGAGAAGGCCTCGTGTAAAAGGTGACTGATGTCATGCTGCAGTAACAGAATGACAAACAAAAAAGTTACAGTAATCATTACAGGAGTGACCCTAGATTGCACAGCATGCAACGGCTATCCTAAAAAACACAGGGGAAAAGACACTCAACATGATGAAATAAGACTTCAGAAGACTGTTGTACTGACTAAGGGAGTATCAATGTCATCAACAGTCGGCAAACAATGTTAAGTGAGGCGGTGCTGAGCCATCAATGGAGGAATTTGACCAAGGGTTCCAAGTAACATGAGTTGGTCACACCTAGTCATAAATTCCTCTAACATTCCTCAGGATTTTTCCATATATAGAGATTCCGGGGCAGGATCGTTGTTTATCAATGAAGGTCAAACACAAAGTAGACAATGCAAGCGTCCATTTACCTGAGCTGAAATTATACAAGAGCTACAATAACGCCTTTTTTTTTAAGGTAATCCAGTCACCGTGAACTTTCGTGACAACGAAGTAAACCAGCATATCCTAAAAGGCTGGAGCTCTCGGCACTGATCCAGGATCAGCTGTTTACACAGTTAACAAAAACTGATTTCAGCACAGTGAAGTCGGGCCTTCGTCTTGGGTATTTTCACAGAAGAGTTAAAAGTCACATTGTTAAGTGCTAAATATAAAAGAGCTTGATGGAAATGAGGATTCAAATTATATTAATCCATCAACATCATTCAGTCCATTAGTAACAAATAGCTTTGGCTGCTGTAGTTACAAAAACACACTTTTTCAAGTTCAGATGAGGGAAAATCTGCAGTTTTCTTCCGGCCCAAAATATCGCTGACCTTGAAGGAAGCAAATTTATACAGGTTTGCTTTCCACTGATGCAATAAAGAGTAAATCTTGCTTTTAACACATCTCTTATTAGGGGCCCATAGTTATTGCTTGCAGTAGATCTTGTGTTGAATTTTAGCACTGTTGTTGTGGTTGTTTTTTTTTTTCTTTTTGTAGTTTTGTGATTTTTTTTGTGCTACTGCATGTTAAGGCAAACCTTCTTGGTTTGTAAACATGCTTAAATGACCGTAACAGATTTAAAAAGGGGCCCATTTTGGACATGGGAGCCAAAAATAGCCCAAAAACTGGCATGAATTCATTCAAATTCAAAGATCAGACAATGCAAATATTAATAATAGTCATGGAAATGGTCATAAATGGATTTATGTATGACAGAAGAAAGTCATGCATTAATGAAAATATATGCCTGATAGGACTTTGCCTCATATGGATGTCAAATGATCCATAGGGCTGCTGAGGAATATGTGCACGTCCCTGGTTATGCACCTTGCTGACCGCAGGACTCCACACACGGTCAAGTTACGCTGAGGGCCAGCTCAGGCACTGGTGAAGGCAGGCTGCTGGGACTGAAAGAGAAACTCCGGTGTGATGTCTGGACCAGGCAGAAACGTGAGACAAGCTGCAGAGGAGGTGGCCCCGGAAAGGAAAAGTCTGTTTCTGGATGGAGAAGTTCAGTATGGCAGTGTCCAAGAGTGGATTGCTGAGGTGGGGTGTTGGGTGACACATAGTCTACACCGGTTTTGGTGTTGGTATTGATTTGTTGTTTAACTGGTTTTGGTGTTGGTATTGATTTGTTGTTTAACTGGTTTTGGTGTTGGTATTGATTTGTTGTTTAACTGGTTTTGGTGTTGGTACTGATTTGTTGTTTATCCATTAAAATTCCATACACAGTTTTACTGAGTAGAAGTGCACTGCACAAGGTATTCTTACCACTGTAAGGGTAAAATGTCCATTTTTCATATGTGAACACATCACACAGTGTAAACAGTGTGAAATTCTTTCTCTGTATTTAACCCATTCAGCAAGTGAAGCAGTGGGCAGCCAGGAACACAGCACCCGGGAGCAGTGTGTGGAGACGGTATCTTGCTCAAGGGAACCTCAATGGTGCTACTAACAGTCTTTGGATTCAAACCCACAGGCTTTTGATCACAGGGGCAACTCCCTACATGTGCATCTCTGGAACATGAATAAATTAGGTATCAACACAATTGTTGCTAAAAGCATATGAACTAAAAATAAACTGTTTTCATGCAACTATATTGGTGTGGACAGGGTATGCATATCTGAACCAAATTCATGACAGTGCAGTGTCCAGATGAGCTGGATAAGCTGTCTAAGACTTATTTAATGTTTCTTTAATGTTTAGGCACAGGATTCCAGTCTTTAATAGAGAACTGAAGATCCTGGAGCATGTAGACCTAATTTGTGAGTAGTTCATTATGACTGCAACTATAATGGAGAAGATAAATGGAGAAACATGGACAAAGTCTGAAACAGTTTTAAGTTGTGAAAAAGAAGCATGTACAAACAGCACAAAGTACATAAACTAAAAGAAAGCAATTGTTAAGCACGTATCGGTGTGGAAAGGATTTGCATCAACCAAATTCATGTCCGTGAAGACAAGCTGGATAAGCCACCAAAGCATTATTTCTCTAACGTTTTAGTTGTTAATAGAGAACTGAAGGAAGGAATGACTGCGGGCCAGGAAGGCCTAATTTGTGAGCAGTTCATCACTGCCAACTGTGATCTCTAAAACTTGTTTGTAGCATCGTTAATTATTACTGCACCTAGAATGGAGAAGGAAAGAGGGTGAAAATTTGCCCAAGTTTTAAACAGTTTCAAGTAAGTCATGAAACAAAGCATGTACAAGCAGTACGGCAGCCAACTAGTAAGACTCTCACATCCCTCCCTCATGTCACCTTATATCAACAGGATATTGTAGGGGCAGGATGCAGTTACTTTGACTCATTTCCTCTCGATACTTCAGATGACATCAATGTCAAACCTCCTAACACGTTTACGCGCCCTAAAATGAAGTCAAAGCTGCTTAAATGTGGTGATTTACAGTGAATCAATATAAGCAGCTCATCAAATGGTGTCTTAAGTCCTTGGAGCATTATAGACTGTGAATGCAGCCTGATGCATCTTTCATTGATCTGGGACATCATTTAGTCAGCACATAAGAACTGCTTCAAGTTCACAAGTCCTTCCTTTGAGCTAACAGACACATGACATGGCGGCGTAATTAAAGTCATAGATAACATGTCCAAAAATAAGCTGCTCTTCTCAAAAGGTAGGAAATTACCCACGACCCCCCGTGAATTAGTCTGAGCTATACAGTCGAGACCAAAAATGCAATAATCTCAAATGCGTGACATAATTGCCTGCTAATCACATGAAAGGCGAGTGGTGCATCCTATAACGGCACAAAGTTGTCATCTGCTTACTAAACCAACCAAAACCACAAATTCAAATAACTCAGCTGAACTTAGAACAACTCTGTGGCTGGATCTGTTCGTTCTGGTTAAAAGAGTGTCATTTCACCAAAAAAGGAAAGTGTGGAACAGAAATCCAGCCAGCTAATTAATACTTGATCTGAGTGTGCATGGATTCCCCATCACAGCCCATATCTACCAGCACTGCCTCCTCGCTCCCTTCCCTCTCTTTACAGAAATCTGTCTAGAGTGCACCTTCCTTTCTTCTCCACTTAAAATTCCTCAACACAGCCTTGGCCCCCCCCACACGAAACAGACTGCGCTCATTACCTCGGATTTGCATGTCTGCTACAGAACAGTGCAGGCAGAGATGAAACAGAACTCCCAGTGGCTGCGTCCTTCACTCATCTAACAGCACACGGCTCAAAATAAAAGGGGAGCAAACAAATCATGGTTTCATAAATGCCCCACACTAACAGGGCAGCAACAATTACTCCACAAAGTCAATAGCTAATATCAGTGGAAAACTGATAACGAACCTGAATTTTACTCATTCCTGTATCATTGTCAGCCTCCATGATCAACAGCAAATGATGCATCAAAAAACATGCCACAACAGGCAAAAAACTGAATACTGGATATCTAAGTATTATATATCTTATGTGTTTAAAGACATCACGCTCTGTAAAGCTCCGTAATGCTTTATACTGAAATCTCGTTTTTCGTTTATACATCAATTGAAAGCACTATATGCCTTTTACGTTGTCTTAATGTTTTATGATGATCAGAATTTGGAGGTGTTGCTATTAATAGTCAATGTGACATATTGCAGTTCACTTAAGGAAGTGTAGGGGGCGACTGGCATCTATTGTTTGGTGCATTAAAAAATAATTCTCATGCTCTACTAACAAGCAAATAAATGCCTGAAATCGCTCTTGAAATGCTCAATAAATTCTGCATAATGATTTTTAACTGTAGTGCTTAATAGTTTTAGTGACTGGTTTCTAGCTATCAGGTAACTGCTTACTGGAAAGCGTAATATAAAACTGAAATATTTCATTCATTTATTTGATTGTTCCATTTGTCTAAAAATAATTCTAATAACTTTACGCCTAAATTGGAGTTCTACAAAAATTGGAGTTCTACAAAACTGGGGACATACAAGCAAAACATTGACAGAAATCAGCTAGAATATGTTGAAACTGTTTGAGCACAGTATGACGCACTCCAACTATGCTTGCAACACATAGACAGACAGACAGACAGGAAATTTTGCCTTGTTTTCTTGCCCAATCAGGCAACCTTTACTTATAATAACTATCAAGAAGTATAAATACTTCATAATAAAGTAAAAAAATACATTAGTGTGTCCACCAGGTACTGCTTCTTACGGAAGCAGGAATAATGAAAATCGGATTAACAGCATGCAAACTGGCAGCCAATCACAGACAACTCATAGAAATTGGTGAGTTTGGGTAGTCTTATGGTGCGATGTTACAGAAAAAGCAAAAACTGACTATCCCTGATCAATCATATTGCCACTGCCTCCAGCTGACAAGTGCGTTAAAAACTCGGGCTCCTGTCAGACTGCTATAAATCTCCATTGCCTCCGAAAGAACAAGCTTTTGGGATCATCATCATTTGTCTTGTTTTTGTGCGCCAGTTTCATCCCAACTCATCAATGACGTTATTACAAAACAACCAAGAGAAAAAAGAAGCCATAGACAAGGGCAACTAAAAGCTAGCAGAGGTTAATAAACCATTCACCAGCTGTGTTCCTGAGCTAAAGGCTGTATTCTATATTATTTGGGAATAGTTAGAGAAATACTTATTAAACAGATCTAATACCTGTCGGCCAGGATCAAACCGCGTTCAATACTGTTTCCTAGTATTGGTCGTTACAAAATGGCAGCTTTTCTGTCTTACTGGCACTGCAGAATTTCATGAAATGCTACAGTTATACTCTGTACAGCTTTTAAATGTCATAAGAAGTAGAGACACATGGTGACACCTGGACAAGGAGCCTTTTCTGAGAATTCCGTGGATAACGCCAGTTCCGTTATAAACAGAGCATAACTACCGCTGGTTTGATTTAGTGCAGCACAGTGGGTGAAATGTTACAAAATCACTGCATTTTTGATTGTAATTTCTTTTTATTTGGCACTACTTGTTCTTTTACAGACATTCCATATACTTCTGTGCTAAAATGTGAAGTGTAACTGCGTGGTTGCTATAAAACCTGGTGTCTAGAGACAGCCAAACATTGGTTTCATGGGCAAAAAAAAGGCACACCAGCTCTTACCAAGCCATTTATGGGAAGAGCTGAATGGATAGCAGCATTCATGAACTGATTATTTTTAATTAAACCACAACAAACAGTCACACGTCATTTTTAACATAACTGACCTGAGCTATAGTGTCTGGAAGTCTGTTTTATGGGCGTGTTGTATGTTTGTTTGTTTTCCTGCCATTTGTTCTGTCCTCAGCTTCCGTACGCATCACGCCGCCAACTTTCTCTCTATTATCTGTCCAAACGGGGCTCAACCATTCTCTCTCTCTCCCGATATGATTCAGACACCTCTCGACCATTTTTTAAAAGATCAATACTCGATCAACCAAAGTTTTATAGAAGCACACAATTATGGATATTAACGGATATTTTGACATTGGAGCAGTTCCCAAATGCAGCATGAGCTCCGAAAAGCGGCGCCTATTTTGGTTACAAGAAAAATAATAAAAGGAAAACCGAACAGTAGTGTGACGCAATCTTACATCCAGTGTTTCTGAAGATGGGACAGACACAATACACCAATAAACATGGCTGACAAATCTCTACTCACACATGGATTGTACATATTACAACTTATTTCTCAAAAGGATTTCAACAACTTCCTTCATTTTTAGTGAGGAAGGAAGATACTTTCACACCAGTGTGTAAAATGAACAAGAAGCAAAAAGAAACAAGAAAAATCTCTTTCTGTAGAGGCTGGTTGGCATCAGTGTTACAGTTTCTTCCCAGATGTGGTCAGACCAAAGAATTGCTCAAAAATGCCATGATGACGTCTCTGTTGTGGACCTTATTACCATACTGCACTTGAGAAATGCTGCTATTACGGTACTTTTATGTTTGTTTGTTTTTTTACTCTTAACGTTTACAAGAAATGCTGAAGCCTGAAATTACTGTGTTGCATTTTTTAAGAATTACATTTACATTTACGGCATTGAGCAGACACTCTTATCCAGAGTGACGTACATCAGTGCCTTAGTAGTCAACAACTGTTCTACATACCTGTGAAACTAGGCTTAAATCAACATCTGCTACTAACCAAATTACTGCCCGGTTAGTTACACACCTAAATAAACCTTGTCAAAGAGAAAATCAGAGGTTAATATACCAGTAAGGAAAACATGGAGCTTTTTTAGCTAATTATGCTAAAAAAGCCTAAAAAGTAGATAGTTTTTTAGAGCCAATGACAAATAAATGTTCATGCAGAAAAAGGTGAAGAAAGCTACTGTTGTATATGTTCATAGAAAAAAGGCAAAACAAAAGAAAAAAAAAAAAAAGGAGCTGCTATTGCTCACAAGGCGACTAATCCTGAAATGTGATACCCTATAAAGCCTAACAGCAACAGCACTGTAACCTCTGTATAGTATTTTGTTCATTTTAGGCACCACTCGGCTCCACACACAGCTACTACTTCTGCCAGCGGTGGGTGTGGAAACCCCTGAACCACTTCCAGCGACAGATTCCTTTCAATACACGCCCGGTTCCGCAGCACATCAGTAGTTCAAATGAGCTCCAGCCGGGTTCATCTGAGTGACGACAAAACGCAGGGCCCTCTGACCTGGATTTGGGCTTCAACGGAAATTTCTCTACGAGAAGTGAAAAAAAATCTTTGCAACCACAATCCTCAGAACTCGGAAGGCACACTATTGAAAAGCTCAAGTGTCAGAGGGGGGCTAAGCAAGGAAGAACAAATAAAAAAGCACAACCTCAAAGCTTCAGAGGTTAATTTTTGATCATCACACTGAGCTCAAATGCATTTTATAATAACAGCAGCAGGAAGGAACATGGAGAAATACACACTGCATTTAACTGCATTTACTACTGGAAGGAACAAAGCCAAGGTCTCGAGGAGGAATTTGCACACTCATTCCAGGTTGCTATCCAGTATACAAAATGGTTTTAATGAAGACTTTAATTTGAGAAAAAAAACAAAGACACCAATTTATGCAATGTAGGAGCAAAGTCCAGCAAGGCTCCAGCGTAACTGATGTGCAGAGCATAAATCTTGTAGATCTCTCACCCTTAACATTTGGTTCCTTCTAGGCCTTGCTCTCTGAACTGCTCTTGTTTCGGATGACTCACTTGGCAGAAGTCACACGTCATGTGGCAGGCAGCATGACTCATTCAGAACAGAGGATCTCTGGTGCAAAGTGCTGACCTGCCATTATCGTCCAGCGGGAGCCTTATATTAGCATTGATAGCTTTCCAACCTTGCAACATTCAAAACTTGTAGCAGCTCAACCACTTCAAAAAAAAGCAACAGCTATATACTTCTGCATTCCTACTTAATAAGGCCTAAAAGAGTAACACACAATATTATTATTCTCAACAAACAGACGGCATTACGTCAAAGACCTTGCACCTTGGATTTAAACTTCATTGGAGCTTGAATATAAGAAAGAATGAAAACCTATAGTAGATACCTAGAATGCAACACTGCAGGATGCATTAAACAAAGTTGCAAACAATATTAACACTGTTAATCAGCTTGCATGATTTCAGTGACATGAAAACCAGGCATTCCTTTTGAAATGAAACAGCAGTGTTTTTTATTAAGCACACCAAAAAAGTGGCGAAAAATTATATTATGTTAACATTTCCATTTACACATAGCTGGAGTGCTCAGTATAATTGTGTGTGTGTGTGTGTGTGTGTGTGTGTGTGTGTGTGTGTGTGTGTGTGTGTGTGTGTGTGTGTTTTTGCTCTCTCTCTCCC
>JBBIGA010000132.1:14570037-14588859 GCA_037576975.1 Alestes dentex | reverse complement strand
CAGACTGTGGTGGGCGGAGGGGTTTATGGGTAATGGGAGTCATCACTCAGAGTGTCAGTTTCGTCTTTGTAGAGCTGCAGCTCCACAGAGGGTTTCCTTGGCTGCATTCTGGGGTTTTCTGAATCACACTCGCAGAATTATAGCCCTTGAGAAAAATGTTTAAAACAATTTACTCGGTTGAAAATAAATATCTTCTTCAGACCTGTTGTGCAATGCAGGCCATGATCACACAGTCTATTGTTCGTTACTCATTATCACAATGCAGGATTAGACATTAATTCATTAGCAGAAGGCTACAATATGCAAATGACCCCTCAAAAACAATCAAAATATTTTGTGCTGTGAGCTAATGACCAATCAGTGATGCCCTTAGGGTTGCTAACTTTTGGAATTCATCTAATCCAAACATAACAGTTTTGGTCAGTTATTAATAACACATTAATGCAATAAATTATTATTGGCGCCAAGTCTGTTAACACCTTCAGCACATTTTTCCAGTTCTAGTGGTTCTTAAAACCATTCGCAGATGTTGATGTTTTCATTACAGAATATACTATTGTCGCTATTTTGTTCATAGCTTTAAATTTTGTTTTTAAATTACTTTTAAAGCAATACCTACAGCATCTTCAACAGACTACTCTGGCCAAACCTCGAGAGGAACGTATGGATAGATCCAGTCCCCCTCGAGAGCTTCAGCTGTGAAAGCCTCTACAGGTGAGGAGCTACAATCACAGACAAGCTGGAACTATTCACTATATACGAAGTATACAACTAACTCACTCAGTCACTCCAACAAGCACCTACTGTTGCTGCCACTGGGTTTTAGTCACTGTGAAAATCATGTGATTTTCATGTACAAATTCATGTTCATGTGCTCATACGATGTTCCCTGAGATCTATTTTTATGTCCGGACCATTTCTATGGTTCAATTCAGTGTAAGATGTTGCTGGACCATTTCTGTAGGTTAATTTGGCGTCACACAATAGCAACCGCCTTTCCGTAAATGGTACTGGTGACAGATGAAAAGACATGATAATCCCAACATGGAGCAACATAAACTCCTAGAGGAACAGGGCGAGCATGTCCTTTTTACATACCAGTTTAAATTTATTGTGAGAGAATGTCTTAATGCAGACATATGTTGCAGAGACTACTAGATTCACCACATTGGTGTGAGTATCTGCAAAGGGTCAAATCAAAGTGGTTTAGAGGATATTTAAATATATGGAGATACATATCACGCATAGGCCTACACATATAGCACTTTAATCCAGAGCCCATATTTCCCAGCCCTGCTACATAAGCTCTAAATGTGAAAGAGAAAAAAAACAAGTCCTAATCCTTCTGCAGCAGTTTATATTGAATTTAGTCATGCAAACCCTTTAAGCCATAGTAAAAGTCAAGATGCCTTATTAAGCTGTATATACATTTCCTTTTAATCAAGTGAGATCTAATCAACACATGTTGCGTCTACAATAGTTAAACTTCATTAAAAAACAAAACTGAAAAGACCCTAATATATTTACTATTCTTAAACAGATGTCCACTGACAGTACAATTCTCTAAATCCCCTAAAGTTCGCAGCAAAAAAAAACAAAAACAACTAGATTTGCGGTGAATTGCGGTGTGTAATATGACTGATGCAGAAACTGAATGATTAAGCAGCAATCAGCAGGGTCCAAGCAGAATGTGAGAACTGGTCCAAGAGTGTGAGGTTAAATGATTTGATAGGCGTTTAGACAAGTTTGAAACTTCACAAAATACTGACTAGTGAAGCGCTAGACTTCTGCATGTTCTTCAGTAGGTGGGGCTACTTGGGCCTTGCACCCCAAAGAGGCCATCTTAGAAATTTCATAATTATTGGTGAAACAATTTTTGAACTATTGCCTAAAAAGTACTTTGTACCAACCCCACTTTAGGGGGCGCTAGCGTAAAGGGACATGCCCACCTAGAGACATAAATCTCTTATTTAGTATCAGCAACGTGGATTGGTAAAGTCTAAGCATATGATATCAAAACAATACCTTTTTTTACTATGCTAGCCTTCTGCTAGCCTTCTTTGTTCTGAATAATCCTCTTGCTCCGAGCCAATTAAGTTTGTTAATCAAGGGGTTTGTATTAAACTTCCTCTGTTTGACTTTCGTAAGCTAAAGCACAAACCACCGAGACACTTACCAAAAACTCTAAGAGAACAGAGGGAATGGGACAGAAATTGCTCAGTGCCGAGCACAGATAATTGACCATCTTTAGCGGGTTATTAGAGCTGGGTCTCTTAAGACATGTATTTTCAACTACAGCTGAGTGTGCACTAAGCTAAAGTAATTAAAATGGATATCAAATGGTATTAGGAGAGCTTGATTATCATTACTTAAGCTGTGTAAGCTTAGCAAAATCCTTTCGCTGCACACAGCCAGCAAGTCTGAACTGAATATAAAGCTACTGCTATCTACATCTGTGAGAGAAGAGAGTAAAAACATGTTTCCGAATGTTTTACCGGATGGCCGTGACCTTCCGTTCCAGGAACTGAAAATGAGTGGTAATTTCAGAAAAAAACAATTTGTACTTTTTTTCCTTTTAAATAAAAGGGTAATCCTAGGGATGACAAATTGTTGGCATTTCCGAATAAGTATCCAGCGCCCGCTCTCAAAATGACCCTATAGTTGCGTTTCCCGACTATCCCGAATTTAGTGTTTGCTACTGCAGTTCAAAACGTTTCCAGTAGGTGGCAACAATGTCAGGCTGAAGCCCAGCTGCAGTAATACAGAATGTGAGTGCAGCAATACAGTTTTTAGGAATCCAGTCTATCACCTTTACAGTATTTATAAGAAAAGTAACAAATGTAGAAATGTTTTATTAATCACAGGGTCTATGGGGTGTGGATGATTTTTTAATGTATTCAACTGGACCAGCTTAAACATACTTATTTAAATTTTTTCATGTGTATACAGACTTGGATAAGGAATTTTAACAATTCGACTAATCGTGACAAAAGTGCCCAATTACAATAAATATTAGGTATTTTACAGTAACTGTTTTGGTAGACCCTCGAACCGTTTCCATTTCTACCAAGGCAGAGTGGCAACAAAACCCAAGGCCTTTTATAGTATTTTTTTTTTTCAGCCAAACAAAGATTAAATGATCAAAAAATGTATCTTCACTTTCTTGCGAGCAAATCTGATTTCTAATAGTAGTATGAATTAGGTTAGTCACACTTCCTGCTACACATTGGAGACATGATCTCATTAAATTGATTAATGAATAAATTAAATATGAATGCATTCTTTTATATACGTCTGGGTATGTTGCAATCCATTTTGCAATTATCCTCCCGAACCTGTTTCAGGAGGGATTAGCCCAGACTTGATTTACTGCTTTCTAATGCTACTAGTTTATGTCAAATTATTTCATAAAAGTTTGACATTGCACAATGTGCTGATTAAGTTGAGAAATTCAGATTAATATTTTGTCCAAAACGAACAGAACACGACGACCATCTACTTTGCAACAAACCAAGCCATTACAAGCTGTAACCATAACCAATGGAAAACAGTGAAACTGAAAAGCTAAGACAAAACGAAAGATTCTTTGTTTGGGTAAAAATATTCATTGTTATTTATTGGATTACTATGAAACATTCAGTAACAACTATCTACTTGAATACACGTTGGAAATGTTAGATTCTTTTTCAACCCAATCCAGTGAAAAATAGAAACTTAAATAGAGGCTTATAATACCTGCACAAAGAATCGCCAAAAATATTACATTTAGATCCAAGGGTCAAACTTCCAAATTTATAACAAAAAAAAGTATTCGAAGGTCCCGTGAATTTAAAAGAAGCTTACACTTCTGGGAGGTCTTATGTGAGTTGTTATGGAAAATAAAAGACTTCATTAAAATCGTACACAATGTTAACAGCCAATGGCTTAAGGTTTGATCCTTTGCATGCCTGGAGCTCCAGGGTGAAGTAGATGCTTGGACTTTGGATGCTTGGAGTTTCAAAAATCACTAATTTCTTCTAACAATTTTTTTTTATCAGCCATCTTTTTTTTTTAGCAGTGTCTCTTTGAATTCCATCTCTGAGTGCTGCTTGTGAAGCCAGATTCCTAATTTAATCGGCCACAGTCACTCACAGAGCTACCTACTGCTGTGTGGAAATGAAACAAAGCCAGAGCACAGACCGGAGTCCAGAACAATCAAGCTTACACAAAGGAAGGAGAAAAAACATTCCACTTATCAATTCAATGTCAATCATTATTGATAAATCAATCCATGACACCAACCCTACATGTGCAGTAACTGTCCTATTTAAAGACCTTTACTGATGATCTCTGCTACAGTTTAACCTACCATTTCTGTGGCTTGCAATAAAAAATTTGAGGAAAAAAAAAAAAAAAAAAACATACCATTCATTCCCCACATGCAAACTCTGCTATAAATACAGCCCTCTATAGATTCATTGTTTCACAAAATGTCACAAAAACCCAACATATTTACATAGTCACTGTTGGGGGAAAAAAAATTCTAGAAGAAAAGGGTAACTTCACAGGAGAAAGTAAACCGTTTTTAAATATTTAATAATTAATAGAGATTTTCAAGTTAAGTCAAAAATTAAAAACAAAAAAAAAGGAAATATGAGGTTTTGTTTCAATAGTGACGATACATCCACCCGTTCAGCCAACAATGTTTTTGCACCAACCACCGCACTGAGGTTTAAATGAAGGATTATGAATGAACAAAAACAAAAACCAGCCAATCACAACACAGGTCACTGACAGTCTTAAAGGAACAGCAACAAAAAACAGCATTATTGATGCTAATGGATTAGAAGAGGCTGGAAAGCGGTTATGAAAAAAAATTAATCTGTCAATTATCGATGCACAAAAATAAAATGCAAGAAAACACATCAATAAAATAAACATGCACTTTAAGAATACAGAATCCTTAAAAGCGTGAGGGTAAACGTGACAAATCTTTGCTTCTTTGTCGCGTGTCACTGCTGATGCAGAAAGCTTCGTTAAGGCCTACATACTTAGATGTAAAGGAGAAAAATTTCCAGCAGTCAAACTGAAAGCAACGTCAGCACAATACGGTGTATCCCCAAAGCTTTCTGGGAATGGCTGTGGTGTAGCGTGTCATGCAGAGTCAAAGTGGTACGTGGTCTGGCTAACGAAAGTGAGCGGCAGGTCACACTACACACCAAAAACCACACAAAGAACAGCTTTAACTTCGGCTTTAGATTTCCAAGCTAGGTTAACAAACTAAACTTGGCAGTTTAGACTCAACCACGGTTCAAAATAACCAAGCAAAACAGAGATCATTTAAAATTTTTACTCCTGTACAGGGGTAAAAAATGTGAAAATGTCACTGTATACTATATGGTTAATCTAGCAAGTAATCTAGAAATCTGATAAGATTTTTTTAAAAGAACCAAACCGCAAAAATGGGTACCACTAAATATAACCAGAGTACGAGTAAGAGTAAGAGTAACCTCCCACACAGGGTTTGAAAATACTTAAGTCAGCGTTTGGGTTTTTTTTTTTTTTTTGTTTTTTTTAAACAGACACGCATTTAACAGACATTCAAGCTGTATATTCTTTAACTTCCCTGATGCAGTTTTACAGTAAATCCTTCTAATAATGTGCCAATAGTGCGCGGGGGGGGGGGTCTGAAGATTTCCTATTTATCATTGAAACTGCATACAAATTACTAAAACTAACTGAAGTAACCCTAAATTGCCTTCAAAATCTATAAATGAATAAATTCCAACAACTCAATGCATATAACAATGTTCTAATTCACTATCATTCACCACGAGCCTTTTAGCATTTCTTTTCCCAATAAGACAAACAAAACTGAACCTCTACATTGATCTGCTATTTAGTCTTCTTAAATGTTGAATATGTTGTTCGAGTTTCAACGGGGATACATATGCAAATGATTCCTAGTTACATGCTTCATCTGAAGTATATAAACATACACTCTAACCAAGTAACCGAATGCTAACTACTCCAAACTGCCTAAAATTTACATTAGTCTACATAGTCCCATTTTTCCTCTATTCTCCTGACTGAACAGATATCACTGGAACCACAACACTGTGATAAACATTTCTGATTAATCTTTTCTGAGCTAGTGATTTACCACTGTGAAAGCAGAGTATGCAAATAATGGCAAATGTAGCTCTATTAATCAATGAAATTGTGCATTTAAATCTGTTTCTACAACAGGTCCATGTATGTGTGTACATATATACAGACATATACAGTCATTCATTAACATTCCTCCAGTTTCTCAATTTCTATCATTGACGTTTAGTAAGAGCAGGACTGACAGCAAGTTTTAACCTAAGACTGTACATTAGACTGTACATTAACATGATGAGGTTAAGGTTTTACATCATTTTACATCATTTTTCAATTCTGAGAATTCTGAGAATACAGAAACCTAAAAAAAAACAAAACTAAAACAACATCCATGTTAGATGTCCTTGTTTCAAAATGGTCTTCTGCTCATTTGCCTTCTGTTTCTTTAGCCGATTATTAGAACAGGCATATGTATCTGTTTTACAGATCTTAGCACCCATTTATCCTGTGTATCAGTTCAGTATAGTAGGGATATTTGAATATGTAAAACTGATACGTGTGTAAACTAGGTTTTAGTGCACCCACGTACCCTTCCTCTTATTGGTTGCCCATATATATGTTTTTACATACATATATTGAAGTACTCAGAAGTACTCAGCCTGTCACAAATCTTCAAAAAAGGCAACAGAATCATATAATGCTCCAGGCAGCTCAATAGTGTTGAATAGTGGAGACTCAAATTTCCAGCCCCCCCGCGATTAGTGAAGCGAGAGCTCCAAAACATAATCATTACTGAAGTGGTCTGGTTCCGATATCAGTACAGGGTTGTTCGGTGCATGGAGAAGTTTGCGAAGCTGTGATGCAGTCCAACATCTGACAAAGTTCTTCGCACATGGAGAGACTGGTGGATTCATGGCAGTGTATTTCAGCATGAATAAAAAATGAAAGTATAGTGCTCCCCTTCCCAAGGGGAGGGTGGTGGGGATGGTGAAAAACTGAACCAATGCTGCATTCCTACATTCACCCATATCTGGCGAGGGGCTCTTTAAAAATTCATTAATTTACAGCAAAAATAGATTAAAGCACCCAGCTGAGCAAAACTCAAAATTTGGCTCCTGAATAACATTAATAATAAAACAGCTGCCCAAAGGCCCAGGAGGCTTCGCCTGAAGAAACCGCATTGGCTCAGTTTCACCTACAGCACCTTGAGAATAATTTATCTGTAATAATTACTAAAATAACACTTTAAACATAATGACTCTAAGAAAAAAAATGGAATATATATATATATAAAATATACACAATATGACAACCAGCATAAAAATCCATTTTCCTTCTGGCCATATCAGTCTTTTGCTGATCGTTACTGATCTGACGGCGGTCTGGCAGACTGAAAGGCCGTTTACTGGAGGCCCAAAAAAACTGCCTAGAAGTGCAATTAGTCTTTTGCAAGCCAGTTCTAAATGAGGTTCGCTTAAGTGCAATTATCCTCTCTGATCTTTCACATAGAGAGACTTCTCTTACGCAGAAAAGTGGCCTCGCACAATGTGACTTCAAACAAGACTCAAATTGGAATCAGGGAAGCATTTCCAGCAGACGAATGGGTTCATAGCTCATCTGCATGCTAGTGATGCGCAGCATCCCTAATGAAGACTGAGCTCTTCTAGTCCCCTTCACACAAGCACAACTTAATACTGGGATTAAAGTACATGTTCAAACTTCTCATCCATTCTTCAAATATTTTCAAGGCATGCTTACAACTGAGACTGGTTGTGAAATGCTGCAGATGCCATCAGACACACTGAAAGAAATTAGAACATGTTTTTAAAATGTTATTCTGGTCTTAGTTTTGCAACAGGGCAAAAAAAAAAAAAAAAAAAGAAAGGCACTTCTTTTAGAACCAATGTATTAATACACAGCGCAGGATCATAAACTCATGCAAATGTGTATGCACTGTTACACGCTTATTCTAAGATACTAACATGATTTGATTACACTGCGATTGCAACGTGTCTAGCAATATATTACAAAGCCAACAGCGTGCTTAACATAGTTAAAGGCTGAAATTATTTATATACAATCATTTATATTTGCTGAATCATTTAAAAGCCTTGATTCATACAAATGTCAGTACGGATGTGATAACTAGCAGCATATTGTGAGGCCCTACCTCACAGTAACAGCTTAAAAATTTAGGTTAGACACATACTAGAGGTCACACAGTGAGGTACTTAAAAGATAAGCAGCCGGATAAACTTGCGTTTTTGGTTAACAGTGACAAGACCCACACTGTCACATTGTTTTCACACTGAGACGGTTACATGCTAATAAGCTTTTCTGAACATACACTATATGGACACAAGTATTGGGACACACCTGTTTTTCAGGGTTTGGGCTAGGCACCTTACTTCCAGTGAAGGGCAATCTTAGTGCTTCAGCATACCATGACATTTTGGACAACACCATGCTTCCAACTTTGTGGACACAGTTTGTGGAAGAACCTTTTCTATTGAGGTCCATAAAGATATGGTTGGATGAGTTTGGCATGGAAGAACTTGATTGGACCACAAAGACCCCAGACCTCAACCCCATCCAGCACCTCTGGGATGAACTGGAATGGAGATTGTGAGCCAGACCTTCTCGTCCAACATCAGTGTCTGAGCTCATAAATGCTCTACAGAATGAATGGGCACAAATTCCCACAGAAACTCTACAATCTTGTGGAAAGCCTTCAAAGAAGAGTGGAAGCTGTTCTAGCTGCAAAGGGGGGGACCAACTGCATATTAAAGTCTATGTATGTGAATGCAATGTCATTAAACTCCCTGTGATGATCAGGCATCCCAATATTTTTGTCCATATAGTGTCTCATGCTCCCATCACTGCTTAAAGAAACTGAGCATATTGTAAAGTAAGTAACAAATTATTTAATTGGCACTTTCCTAAACAAAAGCTACAAAGTACTTCACAACAAATCTGAAATTTATTGCAAGGACTATACAGCACACGACAACATAAGACCAGAAACGTTTAATAAAAATCATCTGTATTCAGAGTACTTGGTAGCGTTCGTTCCAGCGTGGTTCTACTGGCTTGTTTCTGTCCGCACTTATCAGAGCTCAGAAAAAAACGCAATGCAGAAGGGCTCGATCCCAACCGTCACGCTCACGACCCTGAGATGAGCGCACGCCTGCCTGCCTTGCAGTTGAAAAGTTTTCCACTTTTGTGGTCGTGACTCGAGGACAGCGCTGGCATCAGTCAATGAAACTGCACCTCTTGCTGAGGTAAAAATCAGGGAATGCCTCATCCTCACTCATGACTCTGTTTTCAATATTTATTTTTATGCCTATATTGACTGTGTTTCCAATAGTGACTGGGACTGATCTACACTGGATGAGCTCTAGCTGCGCTAGCATTGCAATCACCACATTCACCACATTTACTTATCAAAATATGTGCTATAGAAGAACAGGTCGGAGCGATATATTTACATGCACAGTTAAATAATCCACTCTGGAGATACAATGTTTAAGGTTGTTAAGAAAGCAATTATATGACACATTACTTCAGCATTACTACTACATGTATTGTGCCTCATTCCAAAAAAATAAAAATAGCCCAGCCTAAAAGAGTGCTTATAACTTCAGTGCAAATGGATTGGACTAACCTGCAGCAGAGTGAACAGACAGATACACCATATGGACAAAAGTATTGGGACGTTTCTGTAGAAACTTGTGCCCATTCATTCTGCAGAGCATTTATGAGGTCAGGCACTGATGACGGAGAAGAAGGTGTTGGATGGTGTTGAGGTCAGGGCTCTGTGTGGGCCAGACAAGGTTCTTCCACAAACTGTGTCCACAAAGTTGGAAGCATGGCGTTGTCCAAGATGTCCTGGTATGGTGAAGCATTAAGATTGCTCTTCACTGGACGTAAAGGGCCACCTGAATTCAATAATTAAGAGGTGTGTCCCAATATTTTTGTCCACTAAGTGTATTTTACCTCATTTGTAAGCTTACCTAATTAAATATTTATGTATCGCCACTAGCAGATGTATTCATGAACAATACTGGGCATCGGCACACAAACCCCACACGGTTGCATCCCTAGCAGTAGATCAGTTGAAATGGGGAAAGTGGTGTCTCATATTAATAATATATACTGTGCACTTTTACACAACGCTCTCACATGAACAGATCTGCATCACAGCATCACTTAAAACGACAATTATCATTTTTCCAAACATGTGCAGCCCTATCAATTAGGCTGGATAATCCCAAAAAGGTTCAATTAACACATTTAATAGTGTATCAAAAATAATGTAAAATCAAGCTCTAATGAGCCACAGAAAGCTGTCACTGCACTGACTAATCACATACAGGCCAATTTCCACCGTCTTCCAGGAGCAGCATGGAGAAAAACACTCAACGCAGGCCTGCTGTTACTACACAGGTTGGTAAATTTGTTTAAAGTGTTAATAGGGATCATAAAATGGACATCATATCGCAAATAGGTTGGTTCATATTGCGACTGGTGTAACAGAACAATAGCCACAGCCAGTGAAATTTGTGCTTTGTGTGCAAGGTCACCGGTAAATACCACCATCCCTTCAACTAAAGTCACTAAAGCAAACACTGCGGCTGGAGCCGCCTAAGAGGAGCACTTTCTGTTTCAGGGATCATTTCAAAGTTTTCATTTTGAGGGCTATATAGGACATTTATTCTTGTCCATTTAAAGTAGCGAATTTTCATTTTTTCCAAAATGTGCACTGTCATGTTATTTTTACAATGATTCAGTGCTCTATAGTGAACGTTTTCAGAATATCATGGGTAGCATCAGTACTTCTAAAACAATAAACGAAGTGCAAGCATCACAAAACAGACCATTACAAAGAGCCTGTAAACAAAAACAACAATAACCAGTGTTTTGGTAACTGCATAAATGACATGATTGGGTGTCGGCCCATTAGGCCATTATCTTGCTTTATTCATTTGGTTTGCACGTACTGTTCGACTTTTCCTCCTGTTCCATCTTACAACTCGTGAGATTGTGAAACTGTGAAGAAATGTTTTCAAATATTAAATAAATCTGATATTTATTGCAATAATGGCCAACTGTTTTCCAAATATCGTTATCAATCGTTCTGAGTAATACAATTTTATAACAGATTCGGCCCTGAAAATTAAAATGGTATATCGGTTGACCCCTCGTGGCTCCCTGATGGGTGAGAGGTGAGTAAGGGGAAGCGATGCTTTAAGCTAGCCTGGAGCCCATTTACCAACAGGGGTCTGATAACTCCATCTCACGGACGGCCATTTGAATAATCACTTCAACAAGGGGAAAAATTAAAAAGCCTTCGAGTGAGACAGGGCCAGGGAGAGGGCCACGGCTGAATCACAAATAAGCTATTGGTATGCGAAAGGTAAGGGGAGGCTGTCTCTTGGTCTTCCACGTCAGTCCGCCAAATCCGTGCGCACCTCGCCGTTAATTCAGGGCTGTTATCTCACACCCTGAACGCTGCAAACTCCTTTCAGTGTCTCGCCATTAGTATCAGTACATACGTTCAACTGAGGTTTACTACAACATGAACACAAAATATCTAACAAGCTGAATAAAGAAATGTGTGCTAAAAATGTCAATAAACATAATTTACAGCTTAGAAAATGCTAAAACATCAACATTGTCCGTTACAGATCTTAGAGTTAAATCTATATCAAATACTCAATTTAAAGGTCAAAATAATCCCAAAATAACCAAAAAGGTGTGGGAAAGGGATTAACATCATTCTTAAGAAAAGATTTCTGTCATCTCAGTTTTAATCAGTATATGTAAAATGATATGAAAGCATAATCCTTTTGACTTCTAGTGAAAAATCAAGCAGTTACAATTCAAAAGTCTAACAGAGCTATTATCAGACATTTAGATATCACAACCAAACGATACAAATACAATTAAATGATGGGCTGTCCACCAGAATACAGAATACTGAATACTGTATACCGAATACTATACTAGAATACTGCTGTTAGAATACAGTATCTGTCAAAATACTGTATTCATCCTGGCTGTAGCTACCGTAGATTGTATTAAATGTTGTCTTCTTGTCCAGTATTGTTGCTCTTGTGCACTTACTGTACACTTTTTGCCTTGTTGTGTTCTGTTTCTGTTCTTGTGTTGCACCATGGTCCTGGTGGCACGTTTCACTGTGTTCTGTGTGTGTATATGGTCAAAATAACAGTAAAAACCTATTTGACTTGACGTGAGGTAAACCTACATCAAATTCTCCATTTAAAGGTGAAAATAATCCCAAAATATCCAGAAAAGGATGAAGAAAGACTAGCATAAACTCCATCATTCTTAAGAAGCGATTTCTGTCACAAATCACAATAATTTGTGAATCAATAATTCATCACAATGTTTTTGCTGTCAAACACTGCGCCACATCACAAGCACTCGATTAAATTTGATAACTCGGTTTTAAAAACAGAATACACTAACCATTACCTGCTCAATCCCAAATCTGCAATGATTATTTGGAGTGCCAGTTGATATGAGTATTTGAAATATTTTCAATAATTCTCTCACTGACAGGTGGACACACCCCTAACATGCCAATATATTGTTTGTTACTGTTCAGTTAAGTCTATTTTTATTGTTTATCCTTTTTAAAACTCAAAACCTCTCCCCAATGAGTAATTTATGCCATAATACTGACAGCAACAGTCCAAAACATGCAATACTGGACTTACATCAGATTTTATCAGATTTAGGTACTTCCAAAAAAAAAAAAAAGGTACAGATTAAAAAAAATTCAACCTGGAGCATTATATCATAGTGGAGGGAATTTAATCATCTTAAAATGTGGAGGACAGTGTCGACTTTATTTGTCGTCTTCACCATTAAAAAGGTCAAACAAAATATCTACTTGTTGAAACTACACCAAAACTGGCAAACGGAAAATGGGAGACTAGGTTTAGTACAACTTAAGCGAATCTATGTTCTTGCAAAGCACAGCTGGTGAAAGCTTTAACTTTCTTAAGTAAGATCATTAATCGAGTCGGTGAAAAAGATGGTTTAGAGGAGAAAAAAAGAAATGGTTTAGTGCTGAAACCTAAGAGAAACACTGTACTCACTGTATATCACCTGACAGTCCTCATCAACACTAAGCACACTGTGCACAGACAGCCAAAGAGACACGATGATGAAGCATCAAAAGGACGAGGCTGAAGAGGATCTCGCTATACGATGCCAGCCCATCTGGTGTCTAGCCTATGGCACCGTTTAGCAGAGACGGAGTAAAGTGAGAGGAATGCAAAATGCCAGCAGTTTCCAGGTAAGTTTTTAGCGGCAAAGCGGCAGGATGCGAGCTGGAAACCCTTCGGGCATGAGGGATGCCAGACTGTAACAAAAACCTTCACAACATCCTGACACGGGAATGATTACCGCATACTGCAACAAACGGCTTACAGCTTCCACTCTGTCACATTTAACACACAACACAGCCAGAAGATCAGACAGAGAAAAGATGAGTAAAGAAAACTCACTGCCCATCGCAGGCCTCAGAGCTGAAAGCAAAACAGTCCCATGTTAAAATGACAACACAAAATACTAAACTCAGGCTGAGTAAAGACCATGGGTGTTCAATAAGTCAACAAATATCATTTACAGCTGAGAAGATGCTAAAACATAGAACAAAATAAAGCCAAAATAACCAAAAAGGCGGAAAACAAGACCAGCATAAACTTCTTAAGAAGACATTTCAGTCCTGTCAACTGCGATAAATGTAAAGAAAGTGCTGTAAAAGCATAACACTTTTGACTTCTGGTGAAAACCAAACACAATTCAACAGAGATATTCTGAGACATTTAGTTATCACAACCACAGGACACAAACAAAATTAAATGAAAGCCTTGAATTATTATTCTTTTTTTTAAAACATACGAAGCTTCAAAAATAGCCTTTTTTAAAACTGCTAAAGCGCCAAGACTTCAATACAAAAAGTCAGCGGTTTCGAAGAGGGACTACCAGGCATGTTCTGACAAGCAAATGACGGTTCAATCATTTTCTGTTTTCTGAGAATCTACAAGCTGAAGACAAACAGGTCTGGTGCTAACTGGAATAGTTCACAGGCAACACTGAATTTCTTTACTGATGGACGAGGTCAAATTTTACAGATACTTCAGATATTACGGCCTTTATACAGAGACAGTTCCTGGCTGTGGATCCTTAAAAACATTAAAGTCATTAAGATCATAAATCTTGCGAGGGAATATCCTGTGAGGGGAACTCCCGCCACTGTCAGTTTTATTTTTCTTGATAGACAGGGAGCTCTTCACTGCAGACAGGCACGTACAGTAAGAGATTTCTCAGCAAAAGAGCAACAGTAAAGAGCGGTTAAAGAGAGATTAGTCAAAGGTGAACTGAACGTGTGCACTCATATGCACCATCAAAGTGTAGAGAGTGGCCAGTCAGCATTTAACACACGCTTGAGGGGCATGGCCCAACTAACTACACACCACTAACACATTAAAAAAATCACATTCAGGAAGACACTTACTACGTATAACACAATATCACAACTAGAATTGTGACACATGCAGAACAAGTTCATTCACAGGCATCACAGAAAGCTGTTCTGCTAACTGTTCTGAAAACTGACATCAGTAATACGGAGATTGGTCCAAATTCAATTATTTTCAGGCCCTTTTCTATTCTATTCTATTCAGGAAGACACTGATATTGTATAATACAATATCACAACTAGAGTAGTGTCACACAGAAAGGCAGTTTATCAGGGGCATAACAGAACGGTTATATCAATGATAAAGAGAGATCTCTGCTCCAAATGAAATTATTTACAGGCTTGATCTTAGTCACCAAGTCATTTTTGCATTACCAGAGAAGCACCAGCCCAGCAATCTGCAAACCCTAACCCAGCTCAGACTCACTTGTGTCATTTTTCCCACCTGTCAAAAGCAAAACTCTGAGCTTTGGTCAAGATCTTTCACTTCAGCTTCTGCAACTAAAGTTGCAAGTAGGTTAGTTTGTGACTGCGTTGTGTTAAGAATATCTGGAATACACAAAAACACCATGTTGTTTTTGTTAGGACTGCCCTGTCTGATGCAGATTAAAGTCAGTTGATCAAACTGGCTTCAAAGTGAAGCTGCTTCTTCATGACAGCCCATCTAAAGGTGAGGTTATTTCCAAAAAGAGCTGGGGGGACATGGCCTCAGCCTCTAAGATGAAGCTCCCTTGGCTGGAGAGAAATGTTTTGCAAGCATGTGGTTTGTACAATTGAAAGATTAAAAAGGCATTCTATGTCACATGCATGATTTATGAATCTGTGGAGCCTCCGAAGGGCTGAGAGTTGGAGCACCATGCAGGACGTGGCTGCCTGGGCTCAGTCACTCTGGCAGCTCTGGCCAGGCTAAGCTAAGGCTATGCTAAGCTAAGCTAGCCAGACTGCTTTTTCTCTGACAGCTGGCTTCTGTTCAGCCCAACTTCTCCACAACTGCAGTCTAAATTCCATGTTCCTCTATCTGCCTCTCGTGAGGACAGAATTCGCCTCTGAGAGCTTGAGCTAAAAAGAAAAGTCACCCTCCCTGACCTCCACCCGAACTCCCCCACCCCGGCACAACCTCCCCGCCCACGCCGCCAGACTCGCCCCTTACCCCGGCCTCGCTCTCAACTTCGCTCCGCGGCGTTAGCTTAGCAGCATTAGCTCGATGCCACTCACACTTACCCGGGGATTTTTTTTCTTTTTTTCTTTCCTTCAGCTGCGGCTGCCCTGTTTGGGAGCAAGGCAGCCCGGTTTTTAAACCGTTCCCCTCCCCTTCTTTCTCGGTTGAACTGACAATAAGGTCCCCGGTGGTACTCCGGGAGCGCCGTGCCGTGTGTCCGTCGTGCTGCAGGCTCCGCCGGTGTGTCCGCGGCTCCGAGCGCCTCCGCCTCCAGACCCGCTCCAGAGAGGCCCGCTCACGGACGAGTCGGCTCAACTGACTCGGCTCTCTTCAACTCACAGGGCGAACCGATTCACAGGGTAGTGAGTTTTTAATCAGAATCAGTGAACTTCATAGACTGCTTATGTCGTGCCCGCACAGAGACAAAGACAAAGTCCACATACATTTTTTTTAAATCTGTAGAAAAAAAACTCAGTATGAAATACTCTACGATATATATAAATGCACAATGATAAACACAAATGCACTATGAAATAGAGTACACGAATGCTGAGGTATAAATGCCATAGACAAGTAATGTACATGGTCATTTAAAAAACTCAGTCTAAAATGCACTATGAGTTACACAAATGTCCATTTGTCATAGACTAAGTACTAAGTAAATTTACTAAATTTACTAAGTAAATTACCAATGACATGGATGGTAGCTAGACAAAAAAACTCAATTTGAAACGAACCTTGACAGAAGTGTAAGCGTGAACTATGATTTAAGTGTAAAGTGTCATATGTGAACACGCCCCAGCACAGCTAACGGTGACAGTAGAACCAACACTGAGACAAGAACAGTATACAATATAAAATTAGAAGAAAAAAAACTCAATATGAAATACACAATGATATTTACATTTATACCCCCTACACACACACCCTATAGAGTGATATACTGTGATATACACAAATACACTTTGATATACACAAATACTGGGTATAAATATAAAAGATAAATAACCTGAAAGTGAATTACTAATAACACAGATGGTAGTAATTGCACATAATAGAGATCAGTAGTACATAAGTAATATAACTAATAATTATCATGTTAACGCAATATTTGCTTAACGTCGATAAATTATTTTATCACGCGTTAACATTTTTAAAAATCCTTTTATTTTGAAAGTTCGTTGCTATAGCAGCTGCTATAATGATTCCGCCCCCCATGTTCCAGAACTATTCATCCGACGTCAGTACCTGCTGTTGTGGCTGAGCACAATCAAATCCTCACAGCAATGTTTCAACCATAGTGTAAAGTCTTCCCAGAAGAGTACAGCGGCAAAGGGGACAGATTCCCCAGGATATTCTTGATTTCTGAAGAAACTTATGTCTAAAAACTTTCTTATGATGGACATTACAATTGCCCAATTGTCAACATACACTATATGGACAAAAGTATTTGGACGCCTGACCATTACACCAACAGTGACTTTAATGACACTGCATTCAGATACATAGACTGGAGTTGGTCCCTCTTTGCACCAGCTATAAAGGTTCTGCCCCCCATGCTCTGGACTCTTATGTGTAACTTGTTTTTCTAAAACAAACTAGATAAAATGTGAATGCCCTGCAGTATCAAATAGCTTTGGTTTTATATTTGACTGGATTACATTACATTTTAAGTTGAGATTTACAGAAATATTTGAACTGCAGCTGTGTGACTGTGTTACAGTGAACACTGCTGGTAGGAAGCTCCTTATTTGTTTAAAGTGTTTGCAAACCAAATGTTATTGCACTTTGATGATATAGCAGTACTTTAAAAACAAAACTGCGTAATACACTACTTTTGAATTCATTGTTTGTTTAGTTTGTCCTTAATGCACAGTAAGAACAATACTAAACATGACTGATACCAATACAGAGAGCACTTTGATATATATTAAAGCATGCCCATCATAAAAAAGATGAACAAATTAAGTTTTGCAAATTTATTACAGGAATTTCTGAGCTCTCCAGAGGTTGTCTATAGCACTGTCCTGAATGAGAGAATGGTGTCTAATATAATTACTGAGATCAGCTTACATCTGTATTTATCTGAATCTGTGTTGAAGTTTTTCACCGTAAATGAAAATGTTTTACTAATTAATAAGAACTGGGTGTTTGAAACTGACATCCCAGCAATGTGTTAAGCTATAAAAAAAAAAAAAGCAAATGTAAATGTAATGTGAAGGAGCAAGGCTTCATGTGTCAATTTGTATATATATATGTCACTTACAGGTGCACTATATGGACAAAAGTATTGAGACACTCCAGTTTTTCAGGCCCCTCTATTGTTCTGCATTCAGCTTCAACAAACAAGAAAGCAGTAAAAATATCAAGGTTTGTTTTGTTTGTAAAAATACTGGTTGATATTTTGTGAGCTGGTAAGGAGAGCTTAGGTTCGGTTTCAGATTCCTCCTCGGTTCCTCCAGCCGTTGTTTGGATTTGTGAAATTCCATCAGCAGCTCCTGATTTAATTTTATGAAGAACTGATTGAGTCAACCAGGTTCCTGATGAAAACTCCACAAGGAACACACTGATATACTGAACACAAGATCAAGTTATAGTATGCCTACGGTAATCATACAATTATAATTATAGCTAACAATAAAATTGTAGTTGTTTTTGATCACGTATACTCTTTTTTCATCTACTCATTCATACTTATTCATAATTGTGGTAAAACTGTATAATAGTGTATAAATATATTGATATGATTGTATGTGCACATGTGTGTATGTATGTGTACATATATGTGTACACATATGCACATGTGTATGCATATGTATGCATATGTGTATGTGTATATGTATATACTGTATGTATGTGTATGAGTGTATGTGTTTTTATATATACCATATATAAACATGTATAAAATGTATAGATATATAAATATGAATAGATATGTATGTATATATATATATATATATATGTGTGTGTGTGTGTGTGTGTGTGTGTGTGTGAATATATATATAAGAATGTTTATATCTATACTACACTTCTTTATACAGTACTGTATTGTTAATGGCTCCCT
>JBBIGA010000132.1:14544924-14569937 GCA_037576975.1 Alestes dentex | reverse complement strand
ATCAGTATTGTCGATACCAGCCTGAATTTTACTTGGTATCGGATCGGAGAGGAAATCAGTGGTATCGCACATCACTAACGTGAACCCACCACAGCACAGCAGTTATTCTCTGTATTTAACCCATTCACCAAGTGAAGCAGTTGGCTGCCAGCAACGCAACACCCAGGGAGCAGTATGTGGGGACGGCACCTTGCTCAAGGGAACCTCAGTGGTGCCACTGCCAGTCTTGGGATTCGAACCCACAACCTTCAGATTGCAGGGGAAACCCCCAAACCACTAGGCCAGCAGCTGCCCCAGTTCTGTGATTCTCACCACAAGTTCACATTACAAGTTCTCTTACTACAAATTCTCTCTAGTGAGACGCCCATGAGGCTGCAGGTTGTTCGTGATTGGCTCCACTAGAGGGCGTTGTCCGAGTGACACGCCCACCCGAGAGAGATCCGCCCCCGGGTCTGGAGGCAGTTTGAAACTTGGTGTGATTCCTGAGGCGGCCGCTGGGGGCGCTGTGCACAGTCATTAGTCTTCTCCGTGTTTTTCAGGGGCGCCATCACTGCTCCAAGCTCCAGAGAGATGTGTCTGCAGGAGGAGGGAGAAGAAAACTGACCCAGAGGAGCTCTAGAACGACCCGCCGCCTGCTAGTAGAGCAAAACAAATATCCAAAAAACAAATCTAAAGATCTGTTAAGGCAGATATCTTCGGTAAGGACATGCAAAGTGCAGAAATTCAGAGTGTTTGTTCAAACTGTTCATGTTAGCAGCTCCTTGACGCCATTTGGAGACCTGAAACCTGAATAGGTCCTCTGTTAGACAGAGAAACACGGTAGAAACTGAAGATTAGGGTATTTTTTTGCTTCACTAGAGAGACTGGAGTCTGGGAAGTATCATGTTTCCTTCGTTGCTCTGTGTCAAGTGGTAGTTTTTTTGTTCTGTGTGTAGATAGAGCTGTGGGTGAGAACTGCCTCTACGCCATTTTGTCCTCCTGGGTTGGGGACCTCTAGCTGCTGTGTGGACCTGAATGGCCTCTTTTGGGCTTATATTTGATTTATGTTTGACTTGTGCTTATTGGAAGCTTTTGTGTGCCCAGAGTTTGCCAATGCTGTTGGCTTGTATTTTGTGCTTTTCCTTCTTTCATTCTCCAGCTGTTTTGCTTTTTCCCCTCTCTGTTTTCTTGTTATTGTTCTGGATGGCTCACCCTGCATTTGTATTGTACTGACTCTCTTTTCTGGACACTTGGGTTTGTTTTAGAGCTTAAAACCGTCTACAGCCTTACATTTATACATTTATTGTCTTACACTTGTATTCCCGCTTGATGAATAAGTGGCTGTTAAACTTGTGCTTCTGACATGTGTAGCTGAGTTAATCCTGTGTGTGACCTACATATTGTGCCAGTCCCAGACTGAGCCATTAAGGCACAATATTTGTTGTTTTGGTACTTGATTGTTTATTCAGCCCTGTTGGCCAGTTTTAAATATTTACAGGATGAAAGAGCAGTCTGTTCTGCACTCAGAGTTTGTCCAAATGTTTATTTATTTATTTGTATTTATTTAAATGCTTAAATAATCCACATCATACTTGTCAGGTCCTTTTGGCTTGTGACTAGATCATAATTGGCTCCTCTTTTTTTTACTGGTGCAGCTTTCTATGGATTTCTATTTTGCAATGTGTTTTAGGTGTTTTTCTGTGATTTCTAGTTTGGTGAGGTGAGGAGAAGCTGTTGCTGGTGGTTGGTTGTTAGTTTTCAGCTAATCCCTCCTAGCGTAAGATTAAGTGATTTTTAAAATGTGGTTTATGTAAAATGAAGAGAATAAGGCATTATCACTTTAACAGGTGATTCCCCCCCCCCCCAGTAGGCATATTTGAGTATGTACGAGGAGCACCTTTTTAAGCCATGTGCCCAGTTCTACTGTAAAGATATATCCAGGAGCATTCAGATTTATCTTGAAAGTTATCTTGCAATATTCATCCAGGAACCCTTACACACTGATATTTGTTAAATATCTTACTGATTTGTGCTACAAATGCTTCATTCCAACTGTTATTGGTATCTCTCTGATTGAAAAATGTTTTGCTCTCACACATATATGTTTATGCTGGGTCCAGTAGGAAATACATCATGCATGCTTTTTACCAGTTTTAAAATCGGCTGCGGCTTTTGCAGCTAGTCAAACGTCTGGTGGGACTGATTGGTGTTCCAAACTGATTGCTGAATCTGACCACATTGTACTAAAAGCTGGACAGTGCTGGTGCTGAATGGTATATAGATGCATACTGGGCGTTCCTGGTTACCTTGCTGTTTGCATTGATGTCTTTGCCTCCATTTATTCTTTTATTACAGTCGAGAGTTGATTTTAAATGCTTGCTGTCGAGATTGACTTGGGTTTCATCCACAACTAGTAACGAAGCACCACTAATTATACAGGTAAGCAACTGCGTAGACTTTGGTTTAGGATTAATCTGTATAAGAATCCAAACTGTCTTGTCTGTTTTCTTACACCTCAGCACATGGTTTACTGGATGAGCTTTTTTTTCAGGCTAGTCCAAGATTTGTTTAAAAATACAATTGAGAATTTTAACTTTCACTGAAATAATATTGCCCAATCTGTTGCTATAGTGATCATGTTATCACACTGTAAACACGTGCCAGTATATAGGAAAAATTTAAAAAGTGCGCTGGCACAACAGTTTTCGTTCATTTCTGAAATCCTGTTTTTTTTTTTTCCTCCAACAATCTTAATAGACGTGTCGTTTGGTTTCCTCTAAATACTGCTATACACTAAATTCTTGGTTCATTAAAATGCTGAAACATTTCATAAATTCCAGTGCCCTCTCGTAATAATGTGTGTTGAAAATACCGTAAAGTTATATGGTGTATTTGAATGTTACCACATGTCCATTGCACCCTGTAATATGTTTTGACATATCTGGAATGAACTGGAAGGCTAGAAGTGTTTGCTCTGCTAAAATTGTTTTCTGCTATCTGTTATGAACCATATTGGTAATCAGATGCAGTTGTGAGCAGCAGATTTGGTGTTTCTTCTGAAGATCAATTGGGCATTAAAATTTACTATGCACTTTTGGGGCATTTGCATTGGTTTGGCATGGCGATAGATGTCAATGTGTTCTCCCCTCTTCTGTTGACAGACAGCAGGAGTGTTAATGGGGTGTTTCTGGTTAAATTCAATAATTAAGTTCTGCTAAGTATTTATGTAGCTATTCTTTGCTTTTTTTGAACAAGCAAAAATGAAATAGTATTTAGAATTCAATATTCTGTGGGTATTGCATCACAATTCTTTTTATATTCATGTTAAATCCCAAACAGCTAGCAGTGCATTGTAGCTGGCTTTACATATATCTGGTGCTAATTTTCAGGTTCACCAGACATCAGAAGATCCTGCCATCTTCTTCCAACTAATATCTATCTAATTTAACAGCAATACGGCACACACTATGAGTTGATGCTTAAACATTTGATGAGTAAAATGAATGTATTGTACATGGTGATGTAGACTGTGTTGATTGTATAAATGCATTGCAAAGACCATACATATTTGCTTAAACCTAAACTCAGTTTCAACTTCCTGCACCCTCCATGCACCCGCTTATAAAAAGACTTGAATGAATTGGTTCTTTTGCAGTACTTTGCCTTGCTGGACCAATATAAATGCCTTATTTAATGTTTTCGATTTTGAGTAGCCTTTTCTGAAATGTCAGGCTTAATGTTGGTTTGTCGGTGTTTGTTTACCCATTTGTTATTTAGCTGTTTTTAGTACATATTTCAAAGGGGGAGGTTTAGTATGTTACATAGTCATGTGGCTTTCAGGTGAGTTCCAAAATTTAATGCTGAAATGCTGTTTGCAAGGAAGAAAAAGTGAAGCATGTTAATCGTGTTTGGAAAGTATCGTTAACCCACATAATCACTTCTGGTGGTGAAAACTGAATGTGGAAGAGTTACTGTCTTCTGGGTTGAGAAACAAGTCATTTTATTTCATGATTTAAGCCTAGTGACCTTGAAACCCGTTTGTTGTTTTGCTTATCAAGAGACAAGTGTATCTGTTGTGCTGTGGTCCTTATGTGATTGCTAAGATGCTATGTGAACAGCCACTTCCATTTTCTCATTCTGTTGCTCTGTTGTGGTTAGAGTCTTGCTTCTGTGTGACCTTTGTCCTATTAATCACTCTCTTGCCCTAGCCTGACGGTCGTTGCCTTCTTTCATCTACAGGTGTGTGTTATAGCACCTCAGCATGGCTGTGGTCATCCGTTTGCAGGGTCTTCCCATTGTGGCGGGAACCATGGACATTCGTCATTTCTTCTCCGGACTGACCATCCCGGATGGTGGTGTGCATATTGTAGGGGGTGAACATGGTGAAGCTTTTATCGTGTTTGCTACTGATGAAGATGCAAGACTTGGAATGATGCGTACAGGGGGAGCAATAAAAGGTTCCAAGGTGTCACTGTTGCTCAGTAGCAAAACTGAGATGCAAAACATGATTGAGTTGAGCCGCAGGCGCTTTGAAACTGGTAGTACAGAAGGGGTTGCAGGAAATGTCAACAGGTCAGGGCCACCTAGCTCTAGCGGGGGAAGTGGAAGGGGTAGCTTGCCGACCACTGCACAAGGTTTCAGTAATACCACTTCATCCACACCCACCACAGCTGTATCAACAAATGAGCCTGTAAACAACAAAAGTGCCCCAACGTTTGCCTCTACAACAATGGGGAACTTACCCTCAAACTTCAATAATTTCAGCAGCCCAAGTCTTAGTGTGGGATCTACAATGACTACTGCCATGTCTTCCTTGAGTTCTGTACCTCCACCTATACCCCCCCTGCCCACTATGCCGACCTTACCACCCATGCCACCCATGCCAGTGCCACCACCAGTATCCACTTTACCCCCAGTTCCAACTGTTAACCCTCTCACCTCAGTGCCTCCAGTCCCTCCCATGACACACATGCCACATATCTCTGCTATTCCTCCTTTTAATCCAGGTGTACCTCCACCTGTGGGACCTGTGACTGGTGGTCTTGCTGCCTCAGGACCACCGCTGTCTCTTGGAAACCCAAATCCAATGTTTCTAAATCCTCTGAACCCTCTTAATCCCCTCAGTCTCCAAGCTCATTTGAAATCGGCAGTGGCAACCCCAGACGAGTTGTTTGTACAGCTTCAAGGCCTTCCTTTTAGTGCATCTGAAATTGAAATCAGAGACTTTTTCCATGGACTAGGGGTAGACTCTATTAGGATACTCAGAGACAATCTGGGTAGAAGTAATGGCAGGGCTTTGGTTAGGTTTTTTACACCTCAGGATTCCTTTGAATCTCTGAAACGAAACAATGGGATGATTGGTCAAAGGTATGTAGAAATATCTCCTGCTACAGAACGACATTGGCGAGAGAGTCAGGGATCAGGTGTAGGGCATGGCAAAGTGGGTAATGACTCCGAACAGAATCGGCATCATCGTGGAAGTGCCACATCAAGTTCCCCTTTGAGTCGAGAACGTGCTAGGTCTCGCTCTCCTCACACACAAGAATTTTGTGTATATTTAAAGGGGCTTCCATATGAAGCAGAAAACAAACAGATATTTGAGTTTTTCAAAAACCTGGACATTGTTGAAGATAGTATTTACATTGCATATGGACCCAATGGCAGGGCAACAGGAGAGGGTTTTGTCGAGTTCCGAAATGAAATGGACTACAAAACTGCTCTTGGATGCCACATGCAGTATATGGGTAGCCGATTTATACAAGTGCACCCCATCACAAAGGATATCATGTTTGAAAAGATAGATGGAATCCGCAAAAGACTGCAGGGATCTCAGGGTGATCAGAAAGGTGGCTCTGAGGGAGGACGGAATGCCAGAAATTGTGCTCACATCACAAATATCCCCTATAACGTGTCAAAGAAAGACGTACGGCTGTTTCTAGATGGCATTCAGTTGTTTGAGGAGAGCCTCAAAGTGCTAGTTGATGGCAATGGAAATGGCCTTGGCCAAGCTGTTGTGCGGTTTAAATCTGAAGAGGATGCCCTAAAAGCTGAACGATTGCACAGGCAAAAGTTAAATGGCAGGGATGCCTTTGTCCACTTGGTCACATTTGAGCAGATGAAGGAGGTTGAGAGAAACCCTCCACCGCAGACCAGAAGAGGACAAAAATCCCAAGCCAATTCCCTTGCACATGCCCATGCACATGCCCATGCACATGCACATGCACATGCACATGCACAGGCTCAGGCTCAGGCTCAGGCTCAGGCTCAGGCTCAAGCCCAGGCTCAAGCCCAGGCCCAGGCCCAGGCCCAAGCTCAAGCCCAAGCTCAAGCCCAGATCCAAGCTCAAGCACCACATGCTTTTCCTGGAATGACTGGAGAAGAGTTCAATTTTCTTCGAAATGCTGTAGGTAGCCTTGGTAATGGCCCTCCATTTGTCAATCCATTTGCTGCCCCAGGTAATGGACTAGTGGGTCCGCCACCTCTTCCACCATTGGGTACAGCTTTGGGTGAAGTCTCACTTCCTGTTCCTCCACCTATGGTTGGAGGGCACTTGCCAGGGCCTGTCCTGGAGCCCCCTGTATTCAGACCAGGTGGAAGCAGTGCACCTCCCGCCTTCGTTAGCTCACCAGACAGCTTGAGAGGTATGTCACCTTATGATAATGGATCATCAAGGAAGGGTACAAGTCAAAATCGTAGTGGGAGCCAGGGGCGCTCAGGAGGGTCTCAGCCTGCTTTTGGACCATCCTCTGAAAATCTCAGAGGGTCATCAGGTAGTGGTCCAGCTACTCCCAGGCCAACCATTGTCAAAATTCAAAATATGCCTTTCACAGTCACGGTTGACGAGATATTAGATTTCTTTTATGGATACAAAGTGTTGCCTGGCTCTGTTTGCTTGCAGTTCAGTGAAAAAGGACTACCTACAGGAGAAGCAATGGTTGCTTTTGACTCACATGATGAAGCAATGGCTGCTGTTATGGACCTCAACGATAGACCAATTGGTGCAAGGAAAGTAAAGATCACAATGGGATGAAAAAAATTGAGGTCTCTTTGACGGTGTCTTTTGACAAAACAAACTGTTTTTGTTTGCGGAGCTTAGAGTGGTGTAACGGTAGATATTTTTTCTCTTTTTGATACAACATACTAGTCTTGCCAGTAAAGTAGACTGGTTAGAGAAATCCTGCATTGATTCTTTAACGCATGATTCAGTTTTAAAGTGGACAGTTTTTTTTTTTTTTTGTTTGTTTGTTTTGTTTTGTTTTTTTGTTTGTTTGTTTCTATCTCTCATACAAGCTTTGAGGTGCTTGAAACTGAAGTCAAAATCATGTGAGAGTTGGTGTTGTATGTATTAAAAAGCCCTAAGAATTTTGCTAAGAACACAGTTGCTTTGTATGTGTGTGCAAGTGTAGGCTGATTTTTGTGCTGGAGTGCCTGTATTGGCAAACATGTCTTATCCCTTGACTTTCAGTTACCATCATATGTTGATACTCTGTACCCAAATCAAGTTTTTAATTTTTTTTTTTTCCTCAACATTTTGCACTTTTTTGTGTGCTTTATATTGTGTGTTCTCCGCTTTCTCAGATGGGGTGTACACCCAGTGCTGCTATGCATGGTGTGTTTGCCCATGTCCATATGTTTTTATCACTGGTCAGCTTTTCTCCAATGGCAGTAAGTGCATGTCAATGTTCTTGTCAATGTTCCGCTGCCAACATAATGCATATGAGAAGAAGCTTACCTGTGAGAAAGTTGAGATGTTAAACCAATGCGTCATTGCAACCCCCACCCCACACCACCATCCCCACTGTAAATGCATCAACAAGATTCAGTAAATGCGGCAGTGTAACGTATTTGTATATGAAAGCTTTTCATTCTTCTCTCGACTGTGCTTATTTCCTCAATGTGTGCTTTGGTGTTTTTTTGCTATGATATACAGTAGTGTTGCTTTTTAAAATGTCAGCTCTACACATTTCACTTTATTTTGGTGTTGAACTTATTTGCTGTTGTACATATTTTTTCCAGCTCAACTATTTTGTCAATAAAATGACATTCCTAAAATGATTAATCTGAAAGGTATTGTATTTTTATCCTGTCTTCATTTCTCTCTTTGAGTCCACAAATGAATGAATAAAGATTTTCCCTCTTCTGACTTTCATGTTTCACATGGTTAACCACATGTTTTTGGTTACAGCAACTGTCAAATATTTTTGGCTTAGTTTTGTGTTGGGTTTTATTTTTATTTATTTATTTATTTTATTTTACCCAGCCAAAAGTTGTCAATGCCATATGTGCAGCTTAGCAGCTTGCACAGTGCTTAGGTCCGTTAATACTGGTGGTGAGTGTCAACCTCAATACGAAACTGAGAAAGTAGCTCTTTCATTGATGGTAAATATTTGTTTATTCTCTGCGATAAAGTGCTCAATTATTCCTTCAAACGTGGTTTGTTTTTCTGCAGTTAGTACTCATAACCTAATGTGAGAAAAGAAAATCCAGATGTGATCCCTTGTTTGCCTGGAGATAAGGTTCTGCGTTCTACTGCAGGTTAAACAGGTGGTGTCAATTGAAATTACTGCTTGTGTAAAACATTTTGTGATGAAGAGAACCTGGCATCAACTTACGCTTTCCAGTTTTGACTGATAAGAAGCTGACAGTTTGGATGAAGGAACTAAAAGTTTAATTTTGTTTCCTCATTGTAGCCCTCTATCTTTATCCTGCTCTATATTTGGCTCTGGAGAAATATGCTGTGGATTGTATGCTATTGATGCACACCTTTCTGAGATTTTGCATGATTTGAGTCTTTGTTCATGGCTGTGGAACATGACTGGTTCTCACATACTTGATTATGGTGGAGGAAAAAGAGACCTCAGTAAGATTATACCTTTTGTTTGGGAATAAATGTAGCTACCATTTAGGATAAACATTTGAAAATTGATAAAGTAACAAGCATCTAATTAATATCTAATTAATACAAACTCCGATGGCGGCCATGTGAGATTTGGAGGTTCATTTCTGCGTGAATACTAAAGGATGGACTGAACCAGAGCTTTATAGGTAGATAGATATAGAGAAAGATAGATGCTTTTATTGTCATTGTACATGTACAATGAGATGTAGTTTGGAAAACACCAGCAAATGTACAGTACGGTTTGGGTCTTCTTATGATGGGCAATGTGACCATATATTTATTTTAATAGATTATATCATGATAGACTGTTCTCACTATTATGGACAAAACCGATTTGCTACAAGTTTTCATAAAACAATTTGTACAAGACTTCTAAGTGGTGTAGGCATTTAGACTTGTCACATTGTTGGGAGACCTGAAATTTTGTTTGTAATGCTGGTTTTGATAACTGCCTTAAAATTTGGCAGTCATGCCCACTTTTCAAAGCCCCAGATAAATGATTTATTGCCCATTATTAGACAGAATAGTGGACGTGCATTCTGTTGTGGAAAGGGCTGCTTTTCCTAAAGCATCACTTATTTTCTTCGTGCTGGCTGCTTGTTGGCAGAAGAGATCCAGAAAGCATCCAGAATCTAAGATGGACTGTGAGTCGTAATTTAGGAACGTGGAGGTGGGGAGGTGGATTGTCAGATTTGCTAAGAACTTCCAGCTTTGTTGTTTTGGTGTTTTATCCTTTGCTTTTTGACCACCTCGTGACTAAAGGCTGCTTGCTTCAAGAGAAAATATTGATGCTGAAGGTAAGTTTGTTGGTTTTTACCTAAAATCTGCTTTTTAACACCACACGTGTGTCTGATTCTGATTCAAAAATGGGATACATGGGGTTGCTTCTTAAGAAAACCTATTTTTAGCCATATTGTTTTGTACCTTAAGACTGGTTTTCATTGCATCTTTGTCTTTTCTATAGTAGTAGCTATCTTTATTCTTACAGATGCTGTCTAGGTACCAAGAAAACATTTTATGGGATAATGATTACCATGGGCGTTGTGTAGACTGGTGCTGTAATCCACACCAGATGAGGTAGTCATTATATCTTTGAAATTGTTTGTGGTATCAGACCCGACGTTTTAAGATCTTGTTGACTGCATTGTGTTCCTCATTGCTCATTTTGGCAGCATCCCAGAGTTTCAAGGCTGAACAGGAAGCTTTTAATACTCTAAGGCATTTGGCAACATGGCTGTCCAGCTACAGTCTTTGCGCTAATGCTGAAGTTGCTGATGCTAGTTTGGAGTAAAACAGTGAATAAATTTCAGGTTTGCTGAGCTATGTTGTGTTCGTTAACCTACTGGCATGTTCATACTGATCTCAAAATGCCTTTTTCCTTCCAAGTTAATAGCAGTGCTTTCCATAGCTTTGTTTCAGGAGCAGCATGGACTTTTGCTAGTTTTCCTTTTCTGTGTTGTCATTGTTTGGTTCTGTCTTTTGAACTATGTTCTTGTTTAAAGCATTCTTTTTTAGGTTCTGTAGTATGATGGCCTAGTGGTTAGGGAGTTGCCACTGCAGTCAGAAGGTTGTGGGTTTAAATCTCAGGACTGGTAGTGGCGCCACTGAGGTACCCTTGAGCGAGGTACCGTCCTCACACCCTGCTCTCTGTTGGTGGCTGCCCACTGCTTCACTTGGTGAATGGGTGAAATGCAGAGGAAGAATTTTGCACTGTGCTGTGCTGTGATGTTCACGCATGACTATAAGGTGCCACTCTACTTAAAGCAGTTTCCTCCGGGATCAATACAGTTTTCTGATTCTGATTTAATTATTCTATAGTGTAGCAGAGGACCCCTGAGCCTCATCAGATGCACAGATCCTCATCAGATGCCCATCAGATGCCCATCAGTGTTCTTGTAACAATGCCCAACCCCAATTATCAATCCCATAGCCTTTCAAAATATACTTCTACCTTCAAGATCATTATTAGAATGGTTTTAGTAGTCTTAAAAACAGAAAATATTGCTTTTGAAACTATTGCTTTGCTGTTGTATGAGGCAGGTACAGATATAAGGGTTAAGAGTGATGCTTCATGACTTGTATACCGGTCTGGTCTTTTTAAAGTTAGGGTTAAGGTGTAGGATTTGTTAATACCCTGCTGAGGCTGCCATATGTTATAAAATCTCTTATGGCTTTATCAAAATCATTATGCTGCTTGTTTTTTACCACCTAATTACACATCTGGGTTGTTGATTTGCACTGAAGTGGCTGTGCTTTAGTTCAGTGACTATGAATACTTCAGTTTGGCCTGTTTAATGCTATATGTTTAATACTGTTGCATTCACAAATGTGTCCCGTCAACCCCCCACCCCCGCCCAACCCGCATGCACACAGAGCATTGCATTTGTGTTTTATGCTGTATAATGCATCTCTGGCGGCCTGAGTTATTGCCAAAGCAGTGTTTCAAAACTGGTATTGCAGTTTTCCTCCACCCTTCGAAGCACAGTAGGCAGGTTTAGTTGTCTGAAGGTCTTTACACTCCATGTGAGATGCTTTGATGCTTGTTTGTTATTAATGGAGTGTCCTCTTGAAAGCAAATGCTTGTGTGGTTTTGCAACTTTTGTTGTTTTTGTTTGTATATGCTGTCTTTAGGTAAGTTATCATAAAGTGTCCTATCATGAAGTGAATAATATTCTTTAGGAGAGATGGTGTGCGCATGGCTTGATTTTTGATTAATATAGCTGTTCTAAATGAATACATCTAAAAGCATGCATTGTTTAAGGTTCTTAAGGCTGTCGTTAATATGTCTGTAGGTCGTTTATTGTTGGACATATTGCGAATATGCGTGAATTACTTGAAAGGAGTAATGTTCTTTAGCAAAGATGCTGGGCGCATGGCTTGATTTTTTATTTATTTAGTTTGTATTCACTGAATAATCTTGATTTACTCGTCCTCGAACTTCTTTGAGGTTGATCTGCCCTAATTTTAGGCCTGGTTTCGCTGCACGCATTAGAGCTAGAACAGATTTCCACTGTAATGCAGTTGAGAGCATTAATTTTCTTAGACGTAGTGGTCTTCAGCACATATTTCCTGTTTTTTTTTTTTTCCATTCTGAGCAAGTTTGGGTGATATTGTGTCTCAGTGGACCTCTGGGATTTGTAATTTCGATGCATTTTAGTCCTAATCTCTGTCTGTCGGTGTGAATGGTCGTGTGGAATGTGGCAGAACAGCATGCTTGCTGCAAGCAGAACCCTACGCTGCAGACGGAGCGGGGTGATTGGCAGGCGGCTCGTCCAATAGGAGCTTCGTATTCAAGAATGCCCGCCTTTTTACAGTTACAATACGCCTTTACCCACGCCCCCTAGGTTTTGCTTTCGAGTTTCTTTACGGAGGATATTTCTCTTTTTTTTGAAGGAGATATTGTGCTAAAAATCGCTCAGGTTGGTATTAAACACTTCTAGAATTGTTAATTTGGTCCTTGTAGTCATTTCTGTACCTGTGTTTTAGCAGTACGCGTGTTTGTGCGACCACGGAAATGCGTTTTAGCTGTGTGTTGCGGTTGGAAATGTGGAAACGCTTTTTAGCTTCTTGCTTTTGAGCTTTAGGGACCTGAAACCACAAGTGTTACAGAGTTGAAGGGCGTAATGTGTACTTTAATGCTTGGCCGAGCCTTAATTGTGCCGTTTGGTGTAACGTTAGTGCCTGTGTTTTGTAAAAACTGAGCTTGAGGGTGTGGTAGTGGTAGTGAGGGGTGTTTGGGCGTTTACAGACCTTCCGAACTTTACCAGCCTCTGTTCAGAGCCCAGGGGGCTATCTTTTTTTCTCTTTCATACACTGACTTGCATCTGATTTTAAATATTTTCCCCTGGTTTTGGCTGATTGCATCTGTTTTGCAGATCTCTCTGTTTAATCCAGTCTTAGAACTAATTCGTTTTTTTTTTTTTTTTTTTTTTTACTTTTCCTCCTTTTCCTTTTCCTTTTTTCTTTCAGATGGCGACCCAGTGTGTGACCAAGATCGAGCTCTCCATATCCTGCAAAAACCTCCTGGATAAAGATGTGGGCTCCAAATCAGACCCCCTGTGTGTCCTCCTGCAGAGTGTGGGCGATGACAAGTGGACAGAGGTAAAAGTCTGGGTACCTTTATCTTTAACTGTTTTATTTTCTAATTACAACAGGTGCATTGCAATGCTTGTTCAATCATTAAGTTTCATAACATTCATTTGGCAGATGCTTTTATCCAAAGAGACTTACAATCTTTATTTTCCTGGTTCATATATATATATATATATGTAAAATTTTATCTGTGCTGCAGACTGCTTGGGAGGATAGGAACTGCTCAATTTGGTGATGTATGTTAATTTTCTGTGGAAGACAAATTAGCGCCAGTATAAATGGGTGCATCTCTGCCTACCAGTTAAATAACTAGCCTTAATCTCTGTCTGAGAAACCAACCTAAATAGTTTTAGTTGCACAGTGTTATACTGATTGATACGATCCTCAGTTGTCAACTGTGAAGTGTCAAACATTCATTAAAATCACATGGGTGTGTTCTTTTCTTTCTTTCTAATGTGGTTTTCTGCAGGTGGACCGAACCGAGAGAGTGAAGAACTGCCAGGATCCTGAGTTCTCTAAGAGACTGTCTATTGACTATTATTTTGAGAAGGTGCAGAAACTAAAGCTGGGTGTGTACGACATTGACAACAAGTCTGTTGACCTAGGTGATGATGACTACTTGGGAGGTTTTGAGTGCACCCTTGGTCAGGTAAGAACAGTTTAAAAAAAAAAATGCAAATACAAGAAAGGCAACTACTAAACAAGTAGTCACTGTTGTCATTGAAAACCATTTTAGTTGGCATTCAGGCTATACTTGGACTTACACCACTGAGAATATTGCCTATATTAAAAAAAAAAAAGAAAGTTTAGTTTAGTTGCATCTCCTAAAATGTCTTTACTTATTCTGTTTATATTGTTTGTCCTAGATTGTAGCAAGTAAGAAGATTACTAACCCACTTCAACTTAAGAAAGGCAAACCAGCTGGCAAAGGCACTATAACGGTATGTGTTGGTTATTTAATTACTGTTTAAAACTGTTGAAAAATTATGTGATACTTTCACTGCAGTGATGTTCAGCTACTTTAAATCAACTGCGTTTATAATTACTTTTGCAGGCCGTGCAGTCACTAAGCACACTATGGTAATTCTCTATGGACATTTGCATGTTTTAGTGTGGCATCTTTATCTGTAAGGCAATTAAGGCTCCTCTCTTAAGAGGAACCTGATGACATTGTTGACTTTCCTTCACAAATTCTTCCAGTCAGGAGGGACAGCATTTGCCTATAGATGCCAATCTAAAGGCAGATGCCTTGCATTGTTCACTGTCGTTTGAACAAGTGTTTTGTGTCTCTTACGTTTTCCCTCATCGTCTGTGTGCTGTGTTTTACTTCATGTGTGCATATTTTTACTTTATTTGTAAGTATGTGTAGGGATGAACTGTTATGAGGTGTCTTGCGTGATAGTGGTGACCAGTAATACACACATTTTAGCTGATATCGACTCCAGTGCCTGATAACTTCACTTGTTTTAAAACAAGTGTACTCTATAATCCCTGAAGTGAGCCTCAATGACTCGTTTCACCCCACACACTGCACATGCCACGCCTTCCCATGCATGATCCGCTCCTGCGCCTGCAGACACACTCAATGTAAATTCTAAATTCAGTGTTGTCAGTATAAATAACTGAAGATTATATTAACTTATCCATTACTGGAAAAACAAACGTAGACACACAGTCTTCATCAGTGTAACATGTGTGAGTCGTGTGCAGCATGATGTCTGCAAGCACACTGTCTATATTCTAAATTCAGTGCTTTCACATATATTGTGCAATCTAAAACCACACTCAAGTTGTAGCAACAGCATTTCAGTACTTTCAGTTCTTTTATTTAATAGCTAATCCGTATAGATAACTGAAGGTTATATTAACTTATCTATTACTGGAAAAAAACAAATGTGGACACACAGTTCACTTAATCAGTGTAACGTGTGTGAGTCATGTGCGGTGTGAAACAGCGAGGCTCACTGCATCGATTCAGGTGTAAAATCAGCCTGAGACTGTACAGCTTCTTTAGAGGTCAGTTTCCATATTAGTTTATGCTCCATTTGATCCAGAATGCATTTCTATTGCCCTCTGCTGAAGCAGCGAATTGCTTTCATGTTGCTGATATTTTTGATGTTAGCCAAAAAAAAAAAACCAAAACGTTGGACCGATGATAATCAAAATAGTAGTAATGGTAATATCAGCAAGTAATACAGTGTGTTATACATCTGTTCTGTATTTGTTGCATTTTTTCACCCCTTAGATTGTGGCAGAGGAAGTGAAGGATAATAGAGGCATTGTGATGGAGGTGGAAGCCAGAAACCTGGACAAGAAGGTAGAAGGATGCTACTATCTTGAATTCTTGCAGGGCTAAAAGGCAACTGCTCATTAACATGATGCCCTAAAGTGAAGCAGAGAAGCTGTCTTTTCTCATTGGACAGTCTGCTATTGTTTTTGGCAGGACTTATTTGGCAAATCTGATCCTTTTCTGGAGTTCTTCAAACAAGAGGATGATGGCAAGTGGCAGCTAGTCCATAGGACAGAGGTGCATATAATTTACTTTTGCTCATTGTTGATGGTTTTGTTGGATGTTGCTTGCAGCCGTCTTAGGTTTGAATGTGTTGCCTTCTTTCTCTTTGTTGCCATTCAGGTCATTAAGAATAATCTGAATCCATCTTGGAAAAAGTTTACTGTTTCTCTACACACATTCTGTAGTAGCGACCTGAACAAACCAATCAAGGTATGGAGACCCACAGGAAGCCAGAGAAACTGTTATTTGTATTGTTTTGGGTTTTTTTTGTGGATTAATTGGTTTCAGTATTTTTTATTTTTATTTTTATTTTTTTTTTTGAATACTGCACTTCAGATGGCTAAAATTTCTTAAAGTGGCAATTTTGAACAAAGATATTCAGATGTAAACAATAAAATAAAAGGCCAATTTGCAGGCATCATATTGGCATGAAGTTATTGTTATGCATCTGTAACAGTAAAATACACTTATTGTTCTTATCATTACTGTTTATCAGGCCTTGGATACATTTTAAGTTAAGGCATGCACTGTCTGTGACAAGGTCTTGCATTAATTGCGCTCAAATGATGATTTTCAAAGTGCTGAATGCATAGTCAGATGCTGTGTGTCTCACTGCTAGGTGGCTTGTTATGATAAGGATGAGGACACCAGCTCTGACTTAATAGGAGAGTTCACTTGTACCTCAGCCAATCTGCTGGAGGCAAAGGACCAAGGGGTGAGCAGGAATCAGCTCCTTTATATTCGTCTAAATGTCTTGTGTTTGACTTTCTCCTCTTAGGTCCACTGCTCTGACTATGATAACGATGGCTCACATGATCTGATTGGCGTTTTCCAAACTAATGTGTCCGCGTTTCTGAAAGCAGACAGTGGTTCTGCGGTGAGGCTGTCTTTCCCTGTCAAGACCATCATGTACGATTGTGTAGTGTAGCTCAAAAGCTAAGCATTGTGTTTGTGTTTGCAGGTGGAGTTTGATTGTGTCCATCCCGAAAAGCAGAAGAAGAAAAAGGGCTACAAGAATTCTGGTGTGGTCCGCATTAAAACTTGCAAGGTATACATGTTTGTACTGTGTAGAGCCGGTCAGTATTTGTTTGTAAGGAGAGAGCAAGTTCAATAACCAGTAGTGCTGTCGCCAATCCATGACCAGGCGTCCAACAGAGCATAATTAGCTTTGCTCTCTGGGGCCAATGCTCTCAATGTCCAGCGATGTCTCTATTAGGAGGAAACATGCTATTCCAAACCCTCAACTGTTACCATTTACTTTGCAGATAGAGGCACAGTACACATTCCTGGATTACGTGATGGGAGGCTGCCAAATTAATTTCACGGTAAGATGATACTGGCTAAATGACTCATTGTTTTTCCAACGACTTATTTACATGGCCTGCAATATCTGTGATAGTAGTGTTTGTCTGACCCATTAAAAAAATTCAGCACTGGAAAGAAATTCCAATTTGAATTATTCTCATTCATTGACCGGTCAAAAGTAAAGTGGTTTGAGCTGAGATGATTTGAGGTCTGGAGAAGGTCTGAGAAAGTCCTGTTTTTCTTATTGTGTTAACAGAACAGAAAGCACAGTAGGACAGCAGAGTACATTTGAAACATGTTACATTCAGACATACACTAGCTTTTAGCAACGTTCAGTGTGGCCACATGTTTGAGAACTGACAAAAGAGGACTGTTTTAGGCCTAATAAAATTCTGGGAGCCGTTATTTACATAAATCAGACGGGGAAAATAGCTTAGCCACCCTTCATCAAGTGGCAGTTTAATAAGAAACAGGTTTTGGTGAGGGAAGCTGCTACAGCTAACCTTGGAACAAGTCAAAGCAATTTAGCATGCTGAGGAGGACTTAGCTGAAGTCTTTCAGAAAACCTTAATAAAACAATACAGCTATAACATGTGAATGAGTGCATTAATATTATATTTACGTCCAATGTTATTAATCACAAACATGAGCTTTATATGGTTCAGTTTACTTTGACTTATTTATCCCACTAACTTTCAGTAGTTAAGGTGAATGTCAGCTATGTACCTAACTGATCTTAACGTTGGTCTGTAATGTTCTCTTTTTTTAGTCCAATAATTTAGACTAAATTACTGCCTGAAAACACAGCAGAAACTCAGAGCCAAACGTTGTGGTTTGAATGATCTGTTTTGGATTTGTGCAACGTTAATGTTAAATACCAAATGTCTACATTTTGATGGTTGTAGGTAGGGATAGATTTCACTGGCTCTAATGGAGATCCCCGCTCCCCGGAATCTCTGCATTACCTCAGTCCCAATGGCGTGAACCAGTACCTTAGTGCCATCTGGTCTGTGGGGTTGGTGATCCAGGACTATGACACGTAAGTGGAGAGCTGTAGTCCTCAAATATATAAGGTTTATATAATCGCATCACTATTATTATCTTTTGTTTTGCTTCATGTCACCATTCAAAGTGCAAATTGTCTTTTAAGCTGATGAATGAACCGGTAGAAATTATTCAAACCTCCTTGGAATAAAATCTTGGAACATTGGTAAGGTGCATTAGTGTGTTAAATTTTTCCACTTCTCCTGAAGCAATTTTGGTTCTACAGTAAACCCCCGCTTAATTGTGGTTCAGTATCTGGTGGATATTTTCTGAGAACCGAACTAATAATTGTTTGCGGAAACTGCAGATATGCTTTGCATTTTTTTTGCTTTTGTGATGTCCGGGCCTCGTCTGCCTCGCCCCTTGTCCTCGGGCTGGTTGTTTGGGCGCGGCGGTTACCAAGGCAGACACCTGAACAGAACGAGCCTCCGCTGCTCAGCGCCGCGCCCAAACATTTAGAACCAGAAGGAGAACGAGGGGGCGTGGCAGATGAGGTCTGGATGTCACAGTCACCTGTACGTAGAAGCAGGAGGTATGAAGGTAGCAAATGCTGCTGATTGGCTCCTGCCCTGTGACGCATCTCTGGCAGACGCAGTCCAGAATTTCCCCCGTGGAGCGTCTCCAGTGTTTTTCTGAGTGTTCTGGTGTTTTTTTGTTTTGTTCTTTTTTGTTTTGTTCTTTCTGTTTTGTTCTTTTTTTTTTTGTAAATTAAATGAATTTAATCACTGTATTTACCTGCTTCTACAAAAGAAAATGACAGCGCTTACCAAAGAAAATGCATGTGCATGAAATACAATACAGTCTATACAGGGGGAACACTGGCATTTTACATTCTAGCACTGCGACAACAGTTCAGTGTAAACTGCAGTACGAATACGGGTTTACCTTTACATTTTCTTTAAGGGTAATGTATTATGCTGAGTTTAAAATTAAATTATAGTGTTTTGGGAGCATATTTGGGGGCATATTTAGGGTTTTACACTATAAAATAGGCGTTTTAGGCCTCTTTTTTTTTTTATTAACCACAGCACACATTGTGGTTTTTACTATATGCGGGTGCTCTTGGAAGGTATTGCGGGGTTTACTGTATTGCAGAAATGTTTGATCACACTTTCTGTAATGCATCGCTAGGTGGCAGTATAGTGATGTGTTTTTCTCTCATCTCTCTCATTAGTGACAAACTCTTTCCTGCTTTGGGCTTTGGTGCTCAAGTGCCTCCAGATTTCAAGGTTTGTTTATTTTTATTTTAGGGATCATATTTCTTTAAACTGTCATAGTTTGAGGTTCTCTAAACACCCATTTTATCTTGTTACACAGGTGTCACATGAGTTTGCTCTAAACTTCAACCCCAGTAACCCTTACTGCCAAGGTTAGTTCTTTGAGTAATCTGATAGTGTTCATATTAATGATTGGGCAATTTTATCATTTTTGCCCTGTCAAATTCTGCTGAAAATTGACGGACAGGTATTTTATTTACATATTTCATTTAATTTATATTCCAGACTACACATGCTCTATTTAGATGCCCATTATGTAATACCATGATGAGTCAAGATACACTGCATGTCAAATTAATACGCTTGATTTGTCCTACAGGAATAGACGGAATTGTGCAGGCGTATCGCATGGCTCTGCCACAAGTCCGACTCTATGGCCCCACCAACTTCTCCCCTATCATCAACCATGTGGCTCGCATCGCTGCCACAGCTGCCCAGCAGCCGAACGCCTCAGTGAGTGAATAACAACAATTACATGTAGTTTCCTCTTAGCTGTGTTAGTTTCCTCTGCCGTGGATAGCACAGTGGCGCATGGGTTAGAGCTGGTACCTCATGGCAAGAAAGGCTCTTTCTGTGTGGAGTTTGCATGTTCTGTGTAAGTTTTCTCTGGATGCTCTAGTTTCCTCCCACTGCAAAGACATGCACGAAAGGACTAGTAGTTCAGTGCTCTGGCAAAAAGACAGAGAGTTGGTCCAGGTGGCTTTCCTTTGCCCTCAGCTTGTATGTGTGTGTGAGAGAGACTTCTCTCTACCTACTTGACCCAAATAAAGTACACAAATAGTACATTCTAAGCCCCAACAAGTTATATGCAAAAACAGTATGTAAAAAACAGGCTGTATTTTTTTATTTTTTTTCCCCCCACCTTTATATAGGTTACAAAGGTAACTCGTCGTACATTTACAGATCTGCATCCATTTTTTTCTGCATTGACAGGAGGCACTTTTACTGGTCATTTATAATGTTGGATACAGAGCCACTGCACACTCCTGACATGTCTCGACTGTTTCCACCCTCTACCGGGCTGCCCTGTTGAAAGGAATCTACTGAAAGGAAAAGCTTTTGTACTAATTCAACAATCGTTTTGAACATCTTGTTTTGTGAAAGTCTGATGTCAGATATTTTTGAAGTTGCACTTAGCATGGCATCACCTCAGTTGGCAGTCATGTTTTGATGTGCAGTGTGAGTAGATCATTACTTTGATCTGTGGAATGGTGTATTTTATCCTCTGATTGGCTACCAAACGATGACAAAAAGGAATAAAAGGAAACTCCAGTGAACTTTGGTGCGTGTAAACTGCTGTAAAGGACTGGCAGTACAGAGGCCTCTTCAGCTCTGCAGATGTAGGGTAGATCCTCGTATTTCACAGGGAAATACCACGCTGTACACAAGGTCCTGTCAAAAGGTCCACTTCTTTAGTTTAAGGTAGAATATGAAGTTTCTTGATCTCAGTTGTACATTATGTTGGTAATCCAAAACGTGATAACAAACCAATTCCTGTTTATCCTGTGCTCATGCATCTTTTCTGTCTTCCTTTTTGTTTCTGCACTCCTGCTCTTTCTACACTAGCAATATTTCGTGCTGTTGATCATAACTGATGGAGAGATCACTGATCTGGACCAGACGAAGCAGGCCATAGTGAACAGCTCCAAGCTGCCGATGTCCATCATCATAGTGGGCGTTGGAGAAGCTGATTTTAAGGCCATGGAGGTTCTGGACGGTGATAACGGCGTGCTCAAATCCCCGAGTGGAGAGCCTGCGGTCAGAGATGTTGTTCAGTTTGTGCCATTCAAAGACTTTGTCAGCGTAAGTTTTCAAACTCAAGTGAAGGTGGTGTTGTGCAGTTTACCTCAATTGGGATGGACAGGACAGTTCCTATCACATAAAAATGTACTAAAGTTATTTAGTATTATTGTTAAAATCCACTGAAAGGTTTGAAAAGCTCCAGTATGCACGGAACTGATGTGTATATGAGATAGTTTGTATAAGTGCTCGTACAGGGAGACTGTAGCAGTAGGTCGTTGCTGACATTTTCTGGTCATACATGGTCATCAGAAGTGTTTAAAATTGTAATCTGTATTATCATTCATCTTATAGTATGTCAGTAAAATCATTAATTGTTCTTGAAAGGTTGATTTGAGGTTGAAACATTAAAATTGCACATCTCCACATTTTTCTTACATTCTCTTCCCCCCCCTTTCTGATTTGACTCCCTCCTCAGGCTCCTAAAGAATCTCTGGCCCAGGCAGTTCTAGCTGAGGTGCCCAGTCAGCTGGTGTCATACTTCAAGATGAGAAATCTCAACCCAGTGAATCCTCCTCCTCCCAGGACGTAGAGACAGATGTCTACACAAGAAAGAGACGCCACTCGAAGACTTCTAACAGGGAAAGTTATTTAGATGTAGACCACTTTTGTATTACATAATTCAAATTATACCAATTATGCATGCTGAAAGAGCCTTTAACTTTAAAACGTCAAATTTTTTTGATTAGACCATTTTTTGCCCCTCATCTTTTCTGCTGTGTGTGCACTCCTTTCTCAGAAAAAGAGAGAGAATACACATAAATGGATCATTATGTCTGTCACCCAACCACTTGTTTCAAATGACTTTGCTGCTTATCTTACTGCTCCATATTTTTAAACATATGGAATGACAAGTCTTTCCTTTTATTTCTTTCCTATTATCTTACCTGAATCCTCATATTTGGGTAAAATGCAATGCAGCAAAACATTGTTTGATGCATACTTTCACAATCCTAATACAGCTTTTGCCAAGTTAGCTCTGTAGCCTTTATAGACACCATTGAGATGTTTTATGGCTTAGCACATGTGCCATATTAACTTCTGTTTTTAGCTCCATCAGAAAAGGGAGGGACTGCTTACGGTCCGAAGATTTCATTTTAGGCATTACGTTCAACAGCCGTAAAAAGCTATAATGCTTTTAATAGTCATTCTCCTCATCAAACATCTCTATTACCGTGCATATAAGCCTGTTACATCTGTACGTCGCCTTTTGTGTGGTCAGTTTCAAGTCACCTCAAGCCTTATGCTGTTAATAACAAATAATTTTGCTGTAACTGTGTAGCAGTTGTGTGATTGCAATGTTGACCATATCCACTAAACAAATAGGATTTCTAGCATGCGAGCTAAGCAGTAACCGATGTTTAATTTTCAGGTTGAATGCTGTCGATGTTCTGAAAATCATATGTTTCTGTAGAGTGAAAGCAAATGTTTGACACAATCATTAACATTTTTGCACTTTCTAGTTCATTTATGGCATCAGGGCTGAATGCACTGACCATGAGCATGAACAGCTAAACGCACTACTTCATAAAAATGTTGTAGTAGGTAGATCCAAAGGAAAGACCATAAAATGCCTTATAACAATGCACTTGAGTTTACATGATATTAACCGCCACTTTAATTGTCCCCTCAACTGGAGAGCATGAGTTTTTAGTTTCAGCATGATGTAGATTTAAGACTGGGTTTTTTGTTTAATTTCACTTTTGGTGCAGATTCACGGAATAATGCTGTTTGTAACTACAAAATAAAGAGAAATCATGTAGGTACGCTGGTGGGAACTTAAAAGTAAATCAGAGTTGATTAGAGAGACATTCCTCTTTTTGTTTTAAACGTGCTGGATGTTTAGGTTTTTTGTTCCGACGACCAGCCACTCGTGGCCCGCATTGCACTTTTCTTCAATGTTCACCAGCTCTGCTGTGTGCTTGTGGCTCTGGATGCTGTTAACAGTACAGTCATAGACACAAAGCAAACCATCTTTCTGTTGCCAAATTTGCAAGTATTTGCACTTTCACACTGTCAAAAGCCTAAATGCAATATATGAGCATTTAAAATGACCAGAATGATGCCTTGCAGGACCACCACCAAGCGACAAGGAGAATAATTCCTGTATCTGTGTTAATAAGGGTTGATATTGTTTGATTCATTTATCTCCAAATACTGCTGTTGAATTAGAGAGCAACTTGCTTTCTGCTTCCTCTGCATTGTTTTTGCACCAGCAACTGTCACCCACAATCTTTTCTGGACTTGCCAACTGCCTTTTTTGAAACAAGAAATAAATATGTTGAACCCTTTTTTCGCCTTGAGTTGTTGCTTGTCTACTTTGTGTAAGTCTTTATTTATTGCATATAAAGTCATCATAAATTTTGTAATAGTTACTTTGCCAGACAGCCTTAACTCAAAATCTAACATCTTTTCAACTACTGAAAAGAAGTCAGCAGCCAAAAAAATGAATTAAAAAATGAAAACAAGAATGACGGGATTTAATCCGTAGACAAGCCATTATTTGCTGTAATTATAGCCATTACTCTTTGCATATGTACTGTGACCACTTGTCATACATGAACACACCACAGCACATAATGTGAACAGCACGAAATTCTTCCTCTGTCTTTAACCCATTCACCCAAGTGATGCAGCGGCCAGCCAGGAACAGAGTGCAGGTACCTTGCTCAAGGGTACCTCAGAGGTGCCATTAGCAGTACTGGGATTCGAACCCACAACCTTCTAATAACAGGGCCAAAGCCCAAACACAGGGCTCATCCCATGTCTCACCTAGACTGGGAAATCCGCCTCAGTCCCTGCCCTCATGCATGCTCTACAGAATGAATGGGCACAAATTCCCACATAAACACTCCAAACACAAACTTCAAAATCTTGTGGAAAGCCATCCAAGAAGAGTGGAAGCTGTTCTAGCTGCAAAGGGGGACCAACTCCATATTAAAGTCTGTATTTTAATGTCACGAAAGTTTCTGTGTAATGGTCAGGTGTCCCAATAATTTTGTCCTTGTCAAGTGTGTACATATAGCAATATCAAGCTCCACTTACTATAGATGTGTAATCTGCATTCCTAATTTGGTTTTGTGTTATAGTACTAATACTAAAGTATATCAGGGCAGTATTGCATGCTAACTCTTAACTGTAGTCATACTTCATTTACCTACTTCATGTTTAAATCATTGCATGTAAGGTAAAGCCTCCGGTGGCATGTTGGTCCCACTTGTATGTCCGCATTCGCTCCCCTGGGTTTATCCACAGTTCTCTGCACTGTCCAGAGTAACCTGCTACAGAAATCCTCCAGTGATGCTGATACTGACCAACCCTGGCACCACGGATGTGTTTACTGATGAACAATACTTCATACTCACTTTAGTAATAAATAATGGTTGCCTGGAAATAACGAGAGAATCTTTAAAAAGCTGAATGTGAATGACTGTGAATGTTTCAACCCCAATTTCCAGTTCACTAATGTTTTTCCCACAGGTCAAACTGCAGATGTCACTGTAGTCTCTGTTCCCTTTAAAACACACAGTCCAAACTGAGCAGTCTTTCCTCTTTCCATCCAAATCCAAAATCAGGGCCAGCTGATTATTATACCGGGATAGAATGTTAAATGCTTTTTATGCAGTTCGTGACTAGTTTATTCAGGTTTTCCTTTCAGCATCAGAATCTTTATTGTCGTTGCACAATGAGATTGGATGCAGTCCCCTTCAATGCAAAGTAAAAAAACAGAATAGAAGCTAAAATTCTGTGTACACGATAAAATAGAATAGATAAATAAAAACATTCAAATAAAAGTTGGTACATTTTTTACATATGTACTTTTAAGAACAGCCGCTTTTAAAAATACCACCCTGTGCATTTTTTTGGATAATAGGATCACAGGAGTCCCATTCTACTGCAAACACTTGATTATGCAAATATTTAAAAATGTCATGATGAACAGACCGATACAACTTATACAGAATGACGTGGAGTGAAGTCTTGGTACAGCTTCTTACATTCAAAGTTCCAGTTCATCTCAAAGGTGTTGGATGGGGTTGAGGTCAGCCATGTGTTTATGAACCAGCACTGAGACACAGTCATGCTGGAATAGAAAAGGTTCTTC
>JBBIGA010000132.1:14518370-14537210 GCA_037576975.1 Alestes dentex | reverse complement strand
TGTGTAAAGCAGCAACAAGCTCTATATTTATAAATTAGTAACGATGTACAGATAAACTCATATCTATAAACTCTAAGCCCCAGTTGAATAGAAACTAGAACAGGTGTATGATTGAATTATACATATTATATTGTATACATTCTCAAAACATCAGTTCAGTTTTTTTGTTAGTTAAACAATTTGAATAATTGAGGCTGCACTAGCAGGTTGCTGGTGCCAGGAGCATTCCTGGTGTGAAAATGATTAATTCTCTTTTGTTCTCTCTCACTCCCCCCTTTGTCTATCTGTGCACCTCTCATTCTTTTTCTTTTATTCTTTTTCATGTCTCCCTGTCACTGTCTGTCTCTGTGTCTCTCTCTGCCTTTTTCTTCAACTCTACTTTTTGCTTTTACTCCTCTCTTCTTCTGTCTATTCTCTTCTTCTATTTCTCTTCTTCTCTTGCTTCCCAGCTACGAGTTGAGGGTGATTATTTGGAACACTGATGATGTCGTCCTGGATGATGTCAATCCCTTCACAGGAGAGCCATCGTCTGATATCTATGTTAAAGGGTCAGTCAGGAATAAAGTGAAATTGCATGTCACGTAGGCTTTTTTTTAAAAAAGCAATTCTTTGAGAAAAATATGTATTTTCATATTTCATTTCATTTACCCCAAATACAGCAGATCATCCAAGACATTTTTGGCTGGATCTGTGAGGCTAATGTAGCTAACAAGTAATGGAAACGTCGCTGTATGACCTGCTGTTATCTATAAAAAGAGACGACACTAGTAGCAGCTATATTTAATCCTGAGCTTTATCTGTATTTTCGTGTGGAATACCAGTTCAAGGCATTACATTGCATTCATTTCGCAGACTTGCAATACGAGGAAACACTCAGGACAGTGTGAGAACCAGAGGAGAGTTCTAAGTGCTAAAATCTTTATGTAGGAGAAGTGCAAGGCGAGCGTGTAAAGATGTAGGGAACTAATACTAAATGATGTGCATTAGCTTCTATTACATATTAACTACATTACTAATGTAGCTTCAATGAAAAATGAAAAAAGCAAACTTCAGACATCAAGCATGTGTTGGCTTATTGAGTACATTTAGGAAGAAATTATCGCTTTTACAAAATCTCATAGCTGAGTTTTCTCCAGATGTTCTTTGTGTTGGCACAACATTTTGTAGGGACAATCTGTGCAATCAGTGCTCTTCATGCCCCACTGTCTTGTTCTCTTTATATATCTATGTATGTGTGTGTGTGTGTGTGTGTGTGTGTGTGTGTGTGTGTGTGTGTGTGTGTGCGCGTGCATGCGTAATCACACGTGAACCCACCAGCTGGATTAAGGGCCTGGAGGATGAGAAGCAGGAGACCGATGTGCATTTTAATTCGCTGACTGGAGAAGGCAATTTCAACTGGCGCTTTGTGTTCCACTTTGACTACTTGCCCACGGAGAAGGAGATTGTGTATAAGAAGAAGGAGTCCATTTTTTCTCTGGAAGAATCAGAATTCCGCCAGCCTGCTGTGCTCGTCCTGCAGGTTTGGGATTACGACCGAATCGGGTCCAATGACTTTCTGGGTGAGTTGTCAGAAGTAAAAAAAGAACAAACCCCCCCCCCCAAAAAAAAACAGTGGCACATCTATTAAATAAAAGCACTTCTGACTAGCTTTTAGAAGCCTTGAGTTTTTACTATCATTTTAATATACTATTCAAATGTAAGGACACAGCTCCATGATTCATTTCTTTTCATTTTTGAAACACTTTTCTGCAGTACAGGCAAAGGAGTGTCACAAGAAAATACACAATTTGTTTTCTATCTTATCCCAAACTACTCAACGTATCTGAAAACTGAACTGAGTGAGAAATAATTTAAATAAAATTATGATGTGTTTGCAACAACAGGAACTTTTTGAAAAGAAAAAAATGACAAGCTTGAATTTCATCCTCTCTACAGATTTCTTTTCATTGTTGAAACACAATGAAACATTTCTTATACTGCTCAGACACTGGCCTACACCCTGTACCTGGTGTGCGTTTAGGCTGATGACTGCAGAAATGCTGGATTTAATGTTGGGAACATTTTAATTACGAAAGAATATTCAAAGGAATCCCTGTTATTAACTATAATTACTGTACTATGTTTGAGGGAACTTTTGTTATCTGTCATTATGTAATAATAATACTGCCACTGCTGCCATAATACTAATCTCCACTTCTTTTGTAATGTTATATTAGCACCAAGTAAAACGATGTACATTCTGTTTCCTGCACTGAGCTTAAAATGAATCCAGGTTTTTATTTACATAAATTAAATCCATGGTCATTTGGAGGAATGTGTCAGCCATTAGCAGTTGTTAGCAGGACATTTTACTTTGTATATACATATTATTTCTGACTACAAATGTGCATTTTCAGCAGATTTTATCCCAAATCGCACTGAACGTGTTTGAAAACTGAATTGTGTGAGAAATAACTGCAATAATTGATGGTGTGTTTGCGAGAACAATAACATTTTTAGGATTAAAAAGAAAAAAACGAAAGCTTCGCCTTCGTCCTGTTTACAGATTAAGTGTGCCACTGACTAAATAGGGAGCATTTATACATATGAGGGATAATTATTACTAAAATAATACAAAGTTTTTAAGTGCCTAGCAAAACACATTCTCATTAATCAGCACTATCAACAACTAAATGATTCTGTTGACTGATACGGTCTTGGTACATACAGTATATGGACAAAAGTATTGAATTCAGATGGTCCCTTACGTCCAGTGAAGGGAAATCTTAATGGACAACGCCATGCTTCCAACTTTGTGGACCCAGTTTGGGGAAGAATCTTTTCTATTCCAGTATGACTGTGCCCCAGTGCACAAAGCGAACTCCATAAAGGGATGAGTTCGGTGTGGTAGAACTTGACTGTCCCACACAGAGTCCTGACCTCAACCCCATCCAACACTTTTTGGATGAACTGGAACAGAGATTGTGAGCCAGGCCTTCTCGTCCAACATCAGTGTCTGACCTCATAAATGCTCTACAGAATAAATTCTCACAAATTCCCACAGAAACTCCAAAAAAACTTAAAAATCAAAATATCATTATTGTCTTCATCAGGAAAAGCTTTCATAGTAAACAGTCACTGCCACTAATGATTTACTATTTTATTTTATTGTTATTCAGTATATTGTTACATTAAAGTTCCGATTTTGGAAAATATTGTAAATCAAGCAAAAGAAAGACACACCAAAAAAAATAGAAGTATGACTTAAAGCTTCTTCTTTTCCATTTTCTTAGGTTCAATTGAGCTGCGGCTGAGTGACATGGTCCGTGCCGTTAAGACCTCGGAGCAGTGCAGTGTGAAGATGGCAAAAGACAAGGCCAGCCCTCGCTTCTCTATCTTCCGCAGCAAGAGAATGAGGGGCTGGTGGCCGCTCATCAAGCTGAAGAGTCAGGAGGACATTGAGAGAGAGGAGCGAGAGGCTGAAATGGAGAAGAAGAACAAGAAGAAGAAGAAAAAGAAGCAGAACAAGCGCAGCAAGATGAAGCCAGAGGACCTGCAGTTTGTGGACAGCAGTGGGAACACTTTCCTTTTAATGGTAATGATGAGTAGGTTACATTTCTGAAGACTGGCCCACTGTTGTTGCTGTTTTTCTCACTTTGATCTTGGCAGCACATACTGTTATCCACTATAGAAATAACAACATGGACCTTCCAAACAATGTCTTTCTGGATTTTATTACAATGAATTTTTTAACATTTCTATTGGTCTATTTGTCAGCTGAAAAAGAGACAGTTTGTCATGTATTTTTGGTCTGTTCATCATGAATTGAGGCATTTTTAAACGATTAAAAACTACCGTTATGTGTGTATGTCACATTATATATATATGTGTTGGCTTGACATGCTTTTGTAGACACAGTCTGTGCAATCAGTGGTCTTCATGCCCCACTGTCTTGTTCTCTTTATATGTGTGAGTGTGTGTGTTTGTGTGAGTGTGTGTGTTTGTGTGTGTGTGTGTGTGTTCATTTCTGAATTGATCCCTTAATTTTACCTTAATTTTAAGGCATGAGTGTGAAACCCCTTAATTTTAAACACGAGGCATTAGTTCAGGAGGTTCTAGTATTTTAGGGGCAATCTTTAAAAAGTTAGGGGAAAATTCAGTAGTTTTAACCCTTAATCAGCCTCAATCTGTGCTCTTTTCCCCTTAATTTTCCTTAATTTCCTGGAAATAAAGGTCAAAATTAAGGTGATTTAAGGGGTAAAATTAAGAGGTTTGGTTTCATAGTGGTGTCTGTGTGTCTGTGTTTGTATCTCAGAAATTGTTTTGTAACATTTCCAGTGTAATGAGGTTCTCTATGAACATTTATTTGCTGCCTTTGGTGTAGAGAAGCAACCAAACTGTGCTTTACAGCATCTTTCCAGGTCTGGGGCCGTTCACCCCTCTGTTATCTGCATGAGGCTGGGTGATGGTTGCGGTATGCTAGTGATGTGTGACATACATTTCAGGCTTAAAACTGACAGCCCATGTTAGCCAGTCTTCCTGTCGTGATGATTAATGCTGCTGTTTCTGTATCTCAGGGTAAAGTGGAGGCAGAGTTCCAGCTGGTGACAGTTGAAGAAGCTGAGAAGAATCCTGTGGGGAAAGCACGCAAGGAACCAGAGCCACTGGACAAACCAAAGTAGGGGAACATAACTTGAAACATTGTGTGGTTTGAATGTTGCTCATAGGACATTCATTTCGACTGTTGGTTACCTACATTGACCTCATAGCTCCGGTGTAAAACTAAGGAGGCAAACCACAGATGCCAAAAATGTCTTATCTGATCAAATATATTTGGGGTAAAAGGCCTCACTGGTCAAATTAGAGTCTTAGTGTCCATTTATATCTGCAAGGGGCAAGTGTGGTTGCAGGTTTTCGTTCCATCAAAGCAGGGGTACACATGATTAACTGTTCACCAAGTGGATTCAGGTCTTGCTCGTCCTTGTTTGGAATGAAAGCCTAAAGCCACACCGGGCCTTTACAGATAATACTGGACACCAATGATCAACGTGGTATCATAGCACACCCACCGTAAAACTGCAACAAACATGGGCAAACTTAGATGACTGGTTATCTAAGAGTTATGTGATAACTGGAAGGTATTCCTCCCTTCATTTTGGTCCATTTGGGTTCTCAGTTACTCACTGGACATAAAACTTAGTGTCAACAATGGTATACTGCAGTTTGTTGATGTTTATCCGTGGCTACCATTTGTCACATTAATTACAATGCAAATTGCGGTATAAGTAAGAATTATGATGATGATGATGATGATGATGATGATGATTATTATTATTATTAATTACTCTATTATACTGTCTCTTACAGCCGCCCTAAGACGTCCTTCAACTGGTTTGTCAACCCAATGAAGACTTTTGTGTTCTTCATCTGGAAGAAATACAAGAAGTACATAATTGCTTTGATCATCCTGGCTATTCTGGCTCTATTCCTTTTCCTTATCTTATACACTTTACCCACACACATCAGTCAGCTTATTGTCAGTGGCTGAATGAATGGAAGCATCTTTCATGGAAACTGCCAATCTAGTGATGGCATGCTGCTTAGCATTTCAGCTATGCCTTATGAACCTAAGCACTGTATTTGGATCCTCATTTCTTTTGTTGGGTTACTGATTATGCTGCTATTGTTCCATACTGGTGATTTTAAAGGTACTGTCAGTTTATGTAGTTACTCATGTTTACTAACTTTTCCACAATTTTAATTAAAGAAGGTCTTGACGAAGCAACACTGTAAACACTGTAAATAGCTTTGCATGGTGTGGAATATTAAAATTAAGAGACACACTTCACTGAAATGAAAGTAATGCATATTCAGCATAGAGACAAAAACGTTATCTCACAGCAACACACTCATGCTTGTATAATAAAGAAAACATGGTCTTGGACCGAAGCCTTCAGTGTTTCCAATCTTCATTAACATTTGTTCTGAAGACAAAAGCAGAAGCAGAGTTATCTGTTTATGTCAATTATAATTTGTTTTAATGCCAGTCACTTTCTGAAAAAAAAAACAAAAAAGAAATTCAACACACGTCTACACTGATCAGCCATTTCATTAAAACCGCCCGCCTAATATTGTGTAGGTCCTCCTTGTGCCACCGAAACATCTCTGACATATGAAGGCATGGACCTCTGAAGGTGTACTGTAGTATCTGTAGCAAGACGCTGGCATCAGATCCTTTAAGTCCTTTAAGCCACAAGGTGGGGCCTCCAAGTATCAGACTTGGAGAATTTGGAGGCCAAGTCAACGCCTTGAACGGGCTCTTCAAACCATATCTGAACAATTTTTTGCAGTGTTCTGAAAGAGACCACTGCCATTAAAGAATACTTTTGCCGTGAAGGGGTGTACTTGGTCTACAGCAATGTTTGGGTAGGTGGTACATATCAAAGTAACAGCCACGTGAGTGCCAGAACTCATGGTTTCCCAGCAGAACGTTGCCCAGAGCATCACACTGCCTCCACCAGCTTGAGTTCTTCTCCTAGTACATCCTGGTGGAATCTTTCAAATTTACGTTTCAAATCTCCACCCCAGACAAGTGACGCACAAACACATGGCTGTCCACATGATATGAAATAAAACGTGGAACTCCTTCTTTCATTTCTCTGTGGTCCAGCTCATGTGCCCATTGTAGGCCCTTTTGTCGTTGAACAGGGGTCAGTGTGAAGAATGTGACCGGTCTACAGCTACTCGGCAACATACACAGCAAGCTACAGTGCAATGTGTGTTCTTACAGCTTTCTATCTAAAAAAACACCACACAGAACCTGGAATTTTTAGTTGTTTAGCCATCACAGTTTGGCCCTTGTTAAAGTCGCTCAGATCTTTATGGTTAACCAATTTTCCTTCTCCCAACACATCAACTTCTGGAACTGACTGTTCACTCGCTGTCTAATATATATCCCACCTCCTGACGGGTACCATTATAACAAGATAATCTATGTTATTCACTTCACCTGCCAGTGGTTTTAATGTTGTATCTGATACATTTCTTTTTTTCAATTGCACCAATTATGTGCGCAGTCTAATGCACTACTTAAATGGATGAATCTCTTAAGGTCATTCTGACATCAGTGGCCAATTTTTACAGAACGACTGCACATTTTGAATCATACACTAAATTACTTACCTGTAATTTTCTGCTCTGTGCAAATAGCATCCATGACCTAAAACCACTCACATGAGATCATTATCGCTGATGCGTTATTCAGATTGGTCTGGATATAAGGTGAGCATACAAACATGAGTGGAAAATGGATATATATACATCTGAGGTTATATGCAGTGGTGTAGTTCTGCACACAGTAACCTACAATTTATGCTAACACATTCTGGAGCACATTTTTCATTGGTACAATCTTTAAAAAATTGTGCCCCAAGTTATGTCAATAAATGAAATGCAATAAATGGAAGATAAATGCCATATTTACATTTCTTCCGTATACATGACTGTATATAGGACTTATTTTTGCTTCAGAAACCAACAAAACATGTCATTTGACCAGGGGTATTCAGAGTGACAAAGAAGTCACTTTGTTGTGCTATTTTTGTTCACTCTATTTCTGGATGGACACTGCATAAAAAGTGCAAAATAATATACCAGATCATACTAGATAACACGGTTATCTAATAAATCCTTTTGGATATCATAGCCCCAGTTAGTAAACTCCTAATGGCTCCCTAAACTGCTGAAAGAGCCAAGGTTAGTTCACGTGTGGTGCTAGTATACTAATAAAAAGCCATTTTAAATAACAATGTAGCAATGTCATGCTCTTAATGCATCAGAATCAACATTCGTAAAAGGTTTTGCTCACAATCTGTTTTTTACCCGAAATCATTACACCATTGGGAAATGAACCAATCAAATGTACTCATGAATCATTATATAAAGTATAGTCACATGCAAACTCACAGTGTAAAACTCTTTCTAGTGAAAGTGATCAATCGGTCATATGTGAACACACCAAAGTGTGAACAGCACGAAATTCTCCCTCTGCATTTAACCCATTCACCAAGTGAAGCAGGGGGCAGCCAGGAGCACGGCACCCGAGGAGCGGTGTGTGGGGACCGTACCTTGCTCAGGGTACCTCAGAGGTGCGGGTACCCTAGCAGTCTTGGGAATCGAACCCACAACTTTCTGATTGCAGGGCGAATTCCCTAACTAGGCTACCAGCTGGCTTTTCTGCATTAAACACATTCACCAAGTGAAGCAGGGGGCTGCCACCAACAGGGGGCACCCAGGCAGCAGAGTGTGGGGATGGTACCAAGCACAAGGGTTACTCAGTGGTGCCACTAGCAGTCCTGGGATTCAAACCCAAGACCTTCTGATCACAGTGGCAACTTCCTAAGCCACCAGCTGCCCCAAAGGTGTGTTTCCTGACCAGGAATCAAAACGGGGCCGCAGCAGTGAGAGCGCCGAATCCTAACCACTAGACCACCCAGGACCTGGTAATAAAAAACTTGCCAATTAAACTGTATGAAAGTCTTGGGATAGGGTTAATCTTCTTAACGTGTAGGGTGTCTTGAAAAGACACAAGTCTTTTAAGGAAAAAGTCCCCTCATGATAAAGCTAAGGGTTGTTTTCTAAAGTGCTTGCATACATTTTAGCACTTATTATAGCACTTGTTCATGTTTAAGCGGATGGTTACTTTGGAAAACAGGTGGTTAACACTGCTAGTGTTTGCTAGTGTTTCAACTCACAAAATCGAAACATGATTAATTGCCTCTTTAGTTTCACGCATTTGCCTTAATGCATTAACTGAATGCAGTCGCTTTGTACAGAATCCACAATCCATCCAGTTAACTGTCACTGTGTCAAACTGTAAGACTGACAGCTACCATAATACACTGGAAAATAAAACTAAACCCAATGTGCTGAAAGGAATTCCCCTCTAACTGCTGTCACTGGATGAATACTGAGATGAAACAGTGTGATGAAAATGCTACAATGCTGAGACACGCACATACACACAAACACAAGCACACACAAACACACACAGTGTGAGAAAACTGCAGCTGGAGTCACATGACATTTTTAACAGACTGGACCACAGAGACGCCGGAGGTCATTGAGTGAAACTCTAATGAAAGCTGACAGCTGTGATAGGTGACTTCCAGGCTTTATTAACAATGCGTTTTACCACAATTTACTCCACGCTCTCATCTCAGACACACCAGGCAGTCCAGGCAATTTGACTTGTCACGCGTTCTCCGTGTGAATTGTTATTTTAATGTATTCCGTTTGCACACATTGGACTAAGACAGTTACTCTAAATCTCACAAATAAATAAATCATTAACATTGCCATGACCATTAATTAGCACGGTTAAATGATTACGATTATGAAAAAAATGGTATACATAGCACAGGCGGACTTAATAATTATTAATGAATAACAAGTATAATCATTTTAAATGTAAATATTATAATAAATTAAACTGCCCTGTCAATAAAATTGCTAAGCACCAGAAGAAAACTAGAATCTGCTTTAGGCGTGATATTATAAAGTTTTTCTGATAATACGAATCTGAAGGGGAAAAAACATGATACATTTGGGTTTTTTGCCTTTACGAAAATAAATCAATCAATCAAACAAAATAAAAAATAAAACAAACAAAAAAAAGTGCAAACTAGCAAATCGAAGCGCAGGGCTGGGATCATAGTGGCCAATCACTGTGCAGTCTTGGGATTCTACAGGCCAATCAGAGTACAGCACTGGGGTAATACCAGAGAGACACCACATGGACAAAAGTATAGGGGTGCCTGACCATTACACCAACAGGGACTTTAATGACATTGCTTTAAAGTACATACATAGACTTTAATATGAAGTTGGTCCCCATTTGCAGCTTTAACAGCTTCCACTCTTCTTGGAAGGCTTTTCACAAGATTTTGGAGTTTCAGTGGGAATTTGTGCCCGTTCATTCTGGAGAGCATTTACGAGGTCAGGCACTGATGTTGGACGAGAAGGTCTGGCTCACAATCTCTGTTCCAGTTCATCCCAAAGGTGTTAGATGGGGTTGAGATCAGGGTTCTATGCAGCCCAGTCAAGTTCTTTCACACCGATCTCCTCCAATCATGTCTTTATGGAGCTTGCTTGGTGCACTGGGGCACAGTCCTGCTGGAATAGAAAAGGTTCTTCCCCAAACTGTGTCCACAAAGTTGGAAGCATGGCGTTGTCCACAATGTCTTGGTATGCTGAAGAATTAAGATTGCCCTTCACTGGAAATAAAGGACCACCCAATTCCATAAATAAAAGGTGTGTCCCAATACTTTTGTCCGTGTTGTGTACTACTGGCGAGTTCCTTTATAGTAGGCGGGTGAACTGGGAGCCAATTGCAGCTCAGGTGGGCGTGACTGATCTGAAAACGGGTGGGAGAAAAACTATTCCTCATGTAGCAGCGTCTTGTTTCCTCTTTCTGTTGTGACTATGGGGTTGTAACACTTGGGCACTTTACAGTTGCTGTTTTTTCACAACAGCCTAAACAGAGGCTCTGCTACTTCTGGGACAGACCTTCGTGTTTATGGATTCGCTGTGAATTATTTCCTAAAAGTTAAGAAATCCCTTTTTTTTTGTTTCAAAATGCCCGAGCTTATATCTGTGGAGGAGTTTATCGCGGAGACTCTGGAGGACTACAGTTCTCCCACCACATCATCTTTTACCAAAAAAATGACCAGCTGCAGAAATTCAGTCAACATCATCGAAGAGGTATGGAGAACACCATTTCTACTAAAATCTGTTTTACAAAGAGGCAGCTCAACTAAACACAGGTTTTTTTTTCTCTGGTCCAGCATCGTTTGGTGTTCTCTAATGAGCATCTCTAATGGCTTTGTCTTCCTCTCTTCTCCTCCAGCTGCTTCGTTTCTGTTTTTTTGTTCTTGTTTATTTTTCACCAAAAAAAATCCCAGTCCCACCGCTTTTACAGTCTTTCTCCAGCAGCGTTCTCTCCAGCCCGTCCGCTGTGGTTGCAGCGCTCAGGCAGGTTGAAGCTCTTTGTCCGCTGGACTGGATGCAGCTGGGATGGGAATCTGGCCACCCTGGTTGGACTTGAGTTGTACCAGTTGGGTTGGTTTTCCATTTGAAAGCTTGACTCAAAGTGCATTTATAGTCATTTGGTCGAGGGCTAATCATGGTTCTGTTCGAGAGGAATAATGCAGTGCCTTTGTTGTCAGAACTGGATGTCCTATCAGGGGGTTTAAATGAATTGGGGGGGGGCTCCACTAAGAGAGATGCTCCATCAACCCCTTGCACGAAGGGTCAGAAATGTAGTTTGATTGTGATTCTATTGAATATTATATTACATTAATTACAGCATATTAGTGTAAAACTTGTCCGTTATTGTCAGCTCTGAATGTCCTATCAGTGTGGTTTATATGAACTGGGGGGCTCCAGTAAAAGAGATGCTCAGTCACACCCCCCGCAAGAAGAGTCAGAAATGTAGTTTCATTGTTATTAATTATGCTAATTATTTTTTTTTTTCATGCAGCTACAGCGTATTAGTGTAAAACCACATGTCCCTGTTATTGTCCGCTCTGAATGTCCTATCAGTGGGGTGCAAATAGGGGGAAATGAACTGGGGGCTCAGTCAAACCCCCTGCGAGAAGAGTGTGGTACTCAGAAATGTAGGTTGCTTGTTATTTTACTGAAACTGGGTATTTATATTCCTCTTAAATGTCGTTTTTTTGCGTACAACTGTCGTTCTGTTGAATATTATATTAAATTAATTAAGATTTTTTTCATGCGGCTTCAGCATATTAGTGTAAAACACATGTCCTTGTTATTGTCTGTGATGTGTGGGCTGCATAATGAGCACCAGTCAATGTTTTGCTTTTCAGGATCATTTCCCATAAAAAATTCCTTAAAGGAATACTCCAGCATTTTTCAGCCTAATCTCTTGCTGTGTCTTTGGCATACAGACAGCCACCACGGATGAACTTAAACAGATGCATGCATTTATAATAGAAGCCAATGGGCATCTTCTCATTGGCCACTTTTATAGGTGTGTGGTTAGATTCATGTTTTCTGTGCTTTTTTAAGTAAATAATAAAGGGTCACATTGTCTGTGATAACTGATCATATAATGCATATTCTTTCAGTGCATATCCTCTTTACTCTGCAACCGGGCAGGATGGCCCCCCCCCCCCCTTATTTGCTGAAGCTCACGGAGATTAGTTTGTGTATCACTCTTGCACCAGATTGCGGGAAAAATCACAGGTCGTGTCCGTAACAATGGGGATGGTGACTTCTTCTAACGTGGCCAGGCACGCTGGAGTGTGGGGTAACCATGGCGATGACCTGGCCCAGAGAAATCAGCACAAATTGAAGAGTGTACCACATTACATGGTTGATTGTTTGGGCGTCCACTGACAGGACAGATCCCCCTGCGACCAGTGAGCTTAGCCCGAGGGCTTTAATGGTACATGGAGCAAGCTCGGGTTGGAAGTCACCCTTTTTTCCCCCTTGCTCCTTACAGAGTGGCTAACAGGGTGGCTCATTAGATTAGTGCAGGCTTAAAGCAAGCAAAGAAAATCCCCCTGTTTGGATGGGCCTTGAAAACACTGGTGCTCATTCAAAGGCGAAGCAGGACAAATGTAAGAAGTATGACTTCAATAGCTAGTGATGCTATGTAGTGTTTTCTTTTTTTTTCCCACTCTGGTTTTGGTCCAGAGTTCTGGTGCATCTGCTTGGCACCTCACAATGAATTAGGTTGTTCAGGTTTGTTTGTTGTGTCTCTGGCTTTACATTTAAGTCCAACTCCAAATCCTCTATAACCCAGATACACAGGGACAGTTGAAAAGGTTTGGGGTGAGTTTAACCCTTAAATGTCTTAAGCAGAGAAGAAGGTATCCGCTCTTTCTCATTAATAATGCAATTTAATGCTGTTGTTAGAACAAAGAAAATTGTTTGCCCGTCATTTAAGGTTAGACTGTACTTGAGCTATGTGTATACAGATGAGCCAAAACATTAGGACCACTCACAAGCGACACGAATACCATTGATTATCTTGTTACAGCTGTGCATGGCAAGATCTGGGATATATTAGATAGTAAGAAAACAGTTGATTCTTGTAGTTGAAGTGTCGGATGTGGGAGAAATTGACTATTTTAACAAGGGCCGAATTGTCATTTCCAGATAAGTGAGAAGAAGCTAAAGGGCCAGACAGGGCACCCAAGATACATTGATTTGTGAGGGCAACGCGAGGTCCAGACTGACAGTAGATAGATATTTTTTATGCTGGTTATGAGCATCACAGCCTGTTCAGAGTGCTCCTGATCACCACTAAAATCAGCTACAATGGGTACATGAGCATCCGTCACCTGGACTCATGAGTCTCATTATTTTTAAATAATATGGACGGCTGTTTACCTTGGGACGTGATTGCAACAAGATACAGTTTGGTAGGAAGTCAGTAAAGAGAGTTTGATGTTCTGCTGGAAAACCCTGAGTCTGGGCATTCATGTGGACGTCAATTAGACATGTGCAACCTACGTAAACATTACTGTAAAGTGACCATTCTGTCATACGTGAACACACCACAGCACACAGTGAAAACAGCACAAAATTCTTCCTCTGTATTTAACCCATTCACCAAGGGAAGCAGTGGGCAGCCAGGAGCACAGCGCCCAGGGAGCAGAGTGTGGAGACGGTGCCTTGCTCAAGTGTACCTCAGGGAAAATTGTGGGATTCGAACCCACGATTTTCTGATTGCCGGGCCTTAAGCAGCAGCTGCTTAAGACCAGAAACACTATTCTTCAGTCGCAGTGACCTCTTTTAGCAAGATAAAGCATCCTGCCATGCTGCACACATTGTCTCAGTTCTGTCATGTGTCTGTGGGACGTGCTGGAACACCAGGTCCGGCTCCACCTCACAGCTTTCAGGGCTTACAGGATGCGCAGCTTACATCTTGGTGCTTGATCGCACCGGGAACCCTCCCAGGTCTTGTTGAGAGAACGATGTACTGAATGTGTGTATGCTCACTCAGAAAATATTGCTCTGGGTCCATTAATAAAGGCAGCTTGCAGCTTCTATTATATAGTGATAGGAATCACAGTAGCTCACAGAAAGCTCTACATGCGGATCTGTTTTTCTATTACCAACGTACACATGTACACACACAAACTACTCTGGGGAGCAGAGATTCATTCACTCATGAAGGGATTGCTGACCATGCATTAAATAAGTAGAGGTTCATGAGAAGAGCACCCAGATTTTCACACAGAACTGGGGCAGAACACTGAGTGTACAGATTAATCTCTGGCATCCCACCCCTGTATTCACACAGGGCTTCATGCTTTGGATCATGTGATATAGTGATGCAACCGTGAAAACCACCAGGATTTTTTCCCCATGATGCGTAATTTGATCTGCTTACAATACCTTGAATGTGAGTTTCTGCATTTAAAATTAGGATGTGTGTCACTCAAGTGTGTGTATTTTGTCGCTGGCTGTTCTGTTCTGGTGCTGTAAATGGAGACGATTTGGGATTAGCGGAGGTACTGGAGTGGAAGAATGGGGCGGATAATTGGAGTGCTTGGATAATCCACAACACCAACATGTGCAGTGAAGTGTTGTGGCTTGTTTTTGCTGCAAAACCGGACTGACTCAGCCATTCATTCGCTTCAGTGGAGACACTTGATATGAGTATTACATAGAGGTGTAAAAACACATTGATGAGTCATGATGCATTTGTCTGAAAATGATGATTCGATGGATTCTGAGTTAGAACCTATCGATTATTAGTCACCTTAAGGAAAGAATGCACTAATTGTTGACCAAAAGTCTTGCACTTTTTTCCAACAGTAAAAGGCACTGGCTGAAAAAAAAACAGACATTCTGAGTTTCCCTTAAGCTGTTACCCCTGAAATTGTGCTCATTGGATTCATTGATTTGTCCTTTCCCTTCATTCGTCTCGAACATTGACAAAGAACTGTAGCACTGTTTCCATAGAGACTCTTGAAAAGATGCCACCATTACAGCAGTGGTCACTACTGTAACAGGAAATAGAGTGTGTCCATAAGGCCTGCATAATTTGTCTTCAGTTTGACCTAGTGACTCAGATCCTGTAAAACATATTACTGCCACCCCTGCACAGACTTGCTGGAATCACCTAATGAAGAATCAGCATATTTTGTCCTAATCCTATTTATTGTGTAATTTACTGCTGTGGTAAAATAAACTGAATTTTTTTTTTTAGCAGTTTGTCCTTGCTTGAGTGTTTTGTGTGCTTCTCTTTACAGTGGTGGTAATAGAATGTCTGCAACAGAACAATTCTGAATGCACCATTTCACATCCGACCACTTGGAATTGTATTTCAATAGTTTACTTATGCAGAAATGTAGCAGATTTGATTACATTTTCCTTTGAACAACACTATAGAATTTTCATACATTCTTGCTCTTTGCCGGTGGGTCGCTCTAAACCTCGCTCAGTCCGCTGCAGTACTCAGACCTGTACATCTGATCCACATCAGTCCACAGAAGAGCTGCTTTCTCCATTGTGTTAAAGTGAATACCTGGGTGGACGAGAGCTAGAGCTAATCTAATCAATAAGTTTGATGTCTTATGTTCTAGGAAAATACAAATGTATTGTCCTGAAGGTGGCAGTTCAGCTGTGCTGATTTTGAAGTGTTATAACACATTATCATCGGTTTTGTAGTAAATTTGTGTATTCAGCACATTTTTAAGAATGGTGAATTGGGATGTAACAATACACTCAGCCCACAGTTTAATACAGTTAATGATGCTGATTTGAGTCTGAATCCAAGTGAGAGAGACAAATAAAACAATGAAAGAATCTACTTTGAGACATACTGGCCTGTTTATAATGTGTGTGTGATGCTGGAGATACAGTATTTCTTGTATTTTAAGAGGCTCATTTTGCTCTGTTATTATTTATAATGCTCAGAAAGCAAGTGCGGTGTTGCAACAATCTGGATGTGGATTAGGCTATTTTATTTAATTTAGCTGTTTTCACTTGATTCACTTATCTCATCCACATTGTGAGGAGGACGAACGTGGATGCAGTGTGTGCAGAGCATGCAGAGATGAGTTTTTATGTTGTTTGCGGGGGGGAGGGGAGATAGGAGGGTTCATTTTGTTGATCGTTATGGGTGTTTCAGTTTTGTCGACTGATTTTTTTACATTTGCCATGGTGGCTGTAATTTGGCATGGTTGGCCACCATTGAAAACTGTTACTTGCCGAAACATGTTTTTGAAGGCACTCAGTCAAGACTAGCTGGAATATTTGGCCAGACCAATGGCCAGGACAAGTCTGAGACCAAAAACCAAGGCGAACCCAAGGCATCTTGAGACCTTGGGACAGATTTTATGTGTTCAGGTCTAACAGTTGCTGTGGCCTATTATATGCAGGTAGGATTTCTGTTGATCTAGTAGTAGCAGTGATGATATTGTAAGTGCAATTTTTTTAATCTTTGTTTATGCCAATTGGTCACAACAGAAAAACCACTAACAAGTAAATAACATGGATTATCTCAGTACAATGGCATCTGTCAAGGGGTGGGATATATTAGGCAGTTTTTGAACCCAGTTGCGCTTGAGCTTCAGGTCATAGACTGAATACTGGACATTTTCTGGACATCCACCACCATGTTTCAGTGTATAACATTCTGATTATGGAGAACTGTGTTAGGTTCATACCAGATATAACCGAAACCCCTGTCCTCCAACAATGTCAGCTTTAACCTCAGCAGGTCAAAGGACATTATTCCAAAACGTTGGTGTTCCAAAACATTCCAAATCTAGGTGTTGTAAACCAAGCATTTACTGCATGCTCCTCTTGCTCTGCAGCGGTTTTGACTCTCGCATGGATGCCAATTTTGGCCAGTCTCTCTTTCAGTGGTTGCTGACCTTATCTGTGGCGAGCGAGACTTGCAGTTCCTTAGATGTTTGTCTGGATTATTTTGTGACTTCCTGCATGAGTCATCACTGCAATCTTGAAGGAACTGGTCAGCAGGCCACTTCTGGGAAAATTCATTTTCAGTACTGGCACCAATGTAATATAAAATATCCACCCCAGCTTGATTTAGCTGATTCACAAAGATGGCAAAGATGTCATAAATGGTGGAAAAACCCATCACAGCAATTATCAACCTCTTCTCCATTGTACTTGGGAAGTAACTTTTGGTTGCATGCTCTAGAACAGAAAAGATACCTTGACTTTAACTTTCAATGCCCACGCTGCCTGTGACACGCTACCAACGATCCCACCACCGCTCACCACCGAGAGACACTGGCTCACATAGAAATGAATGATTTCCCTTCACTTTTGCTGTTCCCAGTGTGAACATAGGATAAATGTAACTAGTTACACCCACCTCTCCATACAAGCAACCTTAAGGCTGTCATCTAGACTCAATTTTCCTAAAAGAGGTTAAACCTGGTTATACAGTAAAATGCTGTTTATAGATGGAGATTAAGATTAGACACAGACAGCTGGTGCTGTTTAGTCTCAGAGGAGATTTATTTCAATATTTAATTTGTTCCAGTTTTGCACTGGAACTATGTGGCAGCTGGTGGCCTAGTGGACAGGGAGTTGCCCCTGTGGTTGGAAGGTTGTGGGTTTGAATCCCAGAACAGCTTGTGACACCACTGAGGTACCCTTAGGGAAGGTACGGTCCCCACACACTGCTCCCCGGGTGCTGTGTTCCTGGCTGCCCACTGCTTCACTTGGTGAATGGATAAAATAGAGGGAACAGTTTTGTGCAGTTCACACTGTGCTGTGTTATGGTGTGGTCACGTATGACAGTCACTTTACACTTACACACTCTTAGTGCAGAAAACAAGAAATGGAAACTTACACCCTGTTAAGTATGTCTGTCTATAAAATGACAAACATGTGCTGCATAGCTAAAAACAGTAATAGCTGGTATCTTTTAGTTTGACTTTTGTCTCAACTTTTCACAGTTTTCATTGACATTATGTCCACATTGTCCAAAACCATTGTACTAATCACCTGGTAGCTAAATTAACCGTGTATCTCCAGTACAAAAATCTGTTTATGGGCACCAAACGTGTTTTGGCTAATCAACTACATTTGGTTTAAAGAAATATTGTGTTCGATTTTTCTGGTACTGTAGAGGAAAATGAGTCCAAGCTGGCTTGGTTTGTTTCAGTAAAGAATGAAGCTTAATGATTCAGTGGAAATACGCCATGCGTGGAAAACAGCAGTGAATGAAAGTTTGCATGCGGTTTGTGTTTGCTAATTTCATACGCAGTGAGCCGTCTCCAAAGTATGTGCTTGCAGTCGCACTGAATGCATACAAAAGCCGAGCTGAAACACAGTGGTTGGCTCCAGGAACAAAAGCTGTGCAGGTTTAGCTGTGCTGAGTGTGGAATTCTGCCCTGGCCACTTCGCTCTGCTCTGTCAGGGGAATGTGAAAGTCAGGCATAACCTCCCACCATCTGACGGACCTTAACCAGAGAACAACAAGGTGGTGCCTAAACCGGGTTTTGACTGGGGCCCTATGAGCCGAGTGATGCATCTTTGAGCACAGCTGAGCTTAGAAGTGTTGTTACCACTTTCATTTTGCTATACTAAATACATGTAATTGCATATTTATTTTTTCATGATATACATGAGTTGTGTAATTAATTACAAATCCATTTTAGTTTTCAATGTCAATTAGAAATGCAGTGGATGGTTTGACTATTCCAAAACAAGCCTATCCCACCATAGTATAATACAGTTAACAGTTTACACTGAACAGTGCTTGTTTCGGGAGCTATGAGTTTTAAAAATAAAGTGAACATACCCCGGTACTTTGTACTTTTTATATGATGTACAGCACTT